>PVIJ01002572.1:0-156831 GCA_004024925.1 Scalopus aquaticus | reverse complement strand
AAAAAAATTGATAGAATTAAATGAAAAGAACAAAGAACTGAGGGATATAAACAAAGAACTGAGGAACGAGAATGAATCCATAAAGACGAAATTGAAGGAACTGGATGATTTAAAAGAACTGAAGAACGAGAACGAATCCATAAAGAAGAAATTGAAGGAAATGGAAGATTTAAAAACACTAGTAGAGGAGCTAAAGAAACCCAGAGAAAGCCAAAAAAGTGAATTAAAAGATATGCAGGGAAGAATAAGCACTCTGGAAGATAATGATACTAACAGAATCAAGGCAGAAAAGGAAAGAGAAAAACAGAGAGCCTTGGGGAGAGAGCAACTTCCAAATTAATGTGAAGGTTGGCAGGAGGGTGGGGGGGGTGGCTCCCAGCAGAAGGAAGGAAACACTGAAACAGGATATGAACGGAAATCTTCCCTCAGCCTAGCAGGCCCAGCTCTCCACTCTGCCTGAAAGGTCACCTACAGCAGTTTGAAAGAGTCATTTCCATTTTCCATAGAAAACAAAGCCAAAAAAAAAAAGAAGAAGAAAAGATGTTCAGTCTCCTGAGAAAAAACAGGGCTATT
Source organism: Scalopus aquaticus (assembly GCA_004024925.1). NCBI lineage: Eukaryota > Metazoa > Chordata > Mammalia > Eulipotyphla > Talpidae > Scalopus > Scalopus aquaticus. The sequence goes on along the minus strand of PVIJ01002572.1, from coordinate 156,258 downwards.
TCTATTATGAAATGGGAGGGGGGGGGGTCTCTCATCAGTAACAATGGGAAGAGGAAAACTGAGAAGATGTCATCTAAGAATCCGGAAGGCATCCAGAGGGTGTCACACCCCAGTGCTGTCTAGAGGAAAGGCCTCTCACCCACATGGCAAAATCACCAGGACTCAAGCTTGAAAGGAGGATTCGGCCTCAAACTGGATCTGTTCTCGGCACAACAAAGCAGGCTGAGTCTCCCCCCAAACATAGCCCCTCCCCCCAGAAGCACAGCCCACGTCCAGGAAAGCAAGGCCAAGGGATGTGGCCTCTCACTGGGAGCAGGATGCAGGGGCTCACTGAGCTCGACAGTCTCCCCCAGAGGGGGCTGCAGAGAACACAGGGGTGGGGAACAGTATGGCTGACTACAGGCCCAGCAGGGATGCCTGAAAACTATGCTGCCTCTGACCTGTTTAAGTCAGGCTCAAATTCCCCACCAGGCCCTCTAGACAGCCCTCTGCATGGCCCGGTTGCCCACTATAGTCACTTTGCTCTCCTGCACAATACTTCACCCAACTTTACCCCAAATGCTTACCTCACACCACACCAACCTTGGTTCATTTGTACCTGCTCAGGACAAAATTCCTCCTTACTCTCTCCAAATCCCCCCTCCAGCTTGTACAGGTCTTGCCCAGCTTCTAGCACACCCCAGGTAACAGGTAACTGCTTCCCCGGCAGCAGTTCCAGACAGGGGAGCTCACCACCGAAGCACGGCCAGGGGGATACAGGCCAATGTCTGTGGGGGAAATTAATAGTGTGTCGCAACCAAGCACTACTCTCTCAGATGGGAATAACCTTACTTACCTTACAGCAAATATCAAGTGGACTAAAGGAGAGATACTTGTAAAGGACCTACTCTGGTGCTTGGTAAATCTTTAATAAATGTTGGTTACTTTAAAAATTGATGGTAGAGTTGAAAGGCAGATCCAAATTCTTCCACCTAACGTATAGGAATATGCATTTGCAAATGTACAACATAGAAGTATCTACTTAAGTAAGTGAATATTATAGGAACATGAAAAAAAGCAAATAAAATTGACATCACATCTATGTTTTAAGTAAGCATCAAAAACCAGAGGTTCAGAAAGCACTGATTAAAGCTTAAAAGAAAAAATAGAAATGCACTAAAAAATCATTAGCTATTTGCAATTTGAGTGTATTTTTTTCTATTGTCAAATGACCCTTCATTAGGATTTTTAATAGCTACAAAATAGTGGTTCTCATTTGTAGAGTGACAGGGCTGCAGCAAAGTTCAATGGGGTTGTTCTCCTGCAAAACCATCTCAGAAAGGGTAACAGAAAGAAAGGTATATGACACCCAAGTGGAGCCAAATGCTCAACAGTAACTCTTACCTTTGACCCAATGAGCGTGTAGAGCCACTGAATGGTTTCACTGTGGTTTATTACTCCGTTCATCCCATCCACATACAACATGATCTGGCCCAAAGCTACAGAAACAAAGAAAAAGAAGCAAGGAGACATTATGGTGTTTTATGTAAATATAAATCTTCGACAGACAGTATGTCAAGCGGATATTTATACTTGAAGTACACGGTATATTAGGAACCAAATCTGAAGAGCATTCCTGAGCTCTGGAATTAGCTGAATTTCATTTCACAGTGAAAGTGTTGACCACATCAGGACAGACACGGTCTATTCCTGGCATCTAGAAGATGTGATTAAGGCACCAAATCCAGTGATTGCTGTTTGTGCGCCTCAGTGTATAAATGCATGTTTTTGTGTTTATATATATCTGTGTGCAGCCCCAGACATGGCAAAGATATCATTGAGATGGTGTCTGAGTTGTGGCCTCCCACTGGAGCCAAGAGGACAAAAGAAATCTCCAAAAGCAACCTTGTGCTCCAGGCTGTGGTCAGAGAAGTCCCAGATTCTCTGGAATTAACCTGAGCTAATACAATTTAAATCATTTTGATAAAGGGTAAATATGTATTAAATATTTTTCATTCCTTTATATTTTTAATTCCTTTGAATTTCTGATAAGTCAGAAATCATTTTTAAAAATCATTTGTTAAACACCAACCCCAAATTCCTTAAGAAAAACAAATTTCCCTTATTGTCATTATTCATGAATAAAATATCAGCCATGTTATTACCTTTTTTTTTAAAAAAACAAATGACTCAAAATTTTTAACTTCCTTAGTACAAAATAATTTGAACTCCAGATAATAAACAAACAGAAGTTGCATATTCTATTAGAAGACTTCCTTAAATTATGTTCAACCTAAATCTTATTTCACCCATAGCTAATCAGAATGACATTGACAATTTCAGGCAAAACATTTTTTTTTCTGGCAATGGCAGGACATCTCATTTTTGCAAAATTGGAAAATAGCAAAGAGTAAGAATTAAGAGTAATTCATTACTCCATTATTTATGATAACAATTCTTAATACGTTGATATATTTTCTCATATTCTTTTTTCTATGCATTATGCATATACACAAGTTAAAGCATAGGTTGTAGGAAGCAGTTTATATGAAATGGTGTTGATGGAAAAGAGAAAACAACAAAAAAAGTGAGTATACACTAATTTGAAACATACAAATATCAATATATATGCGATGTTAGAAAACCCATTATTATCCCCTATCCAACAAAAGATCAAATAACAAAACCACACAATTTTTCTGAGAAAAATTATGTAGGCTCCTAACTATGTATAAATTCAAGGTTTGAAAAACTGACCATATCCTTGACACAAACAGTATAATGAGGGAAATAAGAGATAATATTCTATTTAATGGTGAGACACTGTAGCTATTCTAACTAAAATTAACAATAGGTTAAAAATGTTGCCCAGTAATTCTATGAGCATTTTACATCACTACAGAATTTCAGACAAATTTAATAATGAGGAAAATAATGAGTAGGACATTTAGAAATGAATATGTAGTTTTGTCATTATTTACACTACTAGAGACCTAATAATTTTATCTACAGAATTTATGAAGAGGTTACGATTACAAGCACTTCGTCAATAAGAAATATGTAACATATGATAAAATGATACAAAAATATAATAAGCAGACATATGATAGTGAGTATGATAAAGAACTAAATGATTTATTGTATAAATAATTCATACAAATTTATATGAAAAAACAAAATACCAATAGAACAAGGCCAAAAGCATTTCAGGAAAGATGGCAAACTGGTTTACAATACACAAAGTTCCATACTCACTATCACAAAATAATGCAAATTAAAATAATGAGGTAGCATTTTCAATTGAATTGCCAAATATATTATCAAAAGAAATGATTAGCTTTCAAATGCCAGAGAGGTTAAACAAGTAGCTTCATACAGCACAGGTGGTCAGCAAATTGATACAGATCCTGTAATTAGGCTATTTAATGCTGCAATTACTCTTCAAGTCATCACCATTTACTTAGTGCCACTATGAGCCCGGCTCTACAGAGGAACTTTACACAATTTATTAATACAATACCCCTATGCATTTGTTATTTTACCCCCATTTGACAGAGGGGGAAAAATGAGGCTGTAATAAGTAAAGGAAGGTGTCTAAAACCTCGCTGCTACCAGCCAGCAGAGCCCACCTCCAACCAGGGTGGACAGGCTCCCCTGTCTCCTGAGAGTCCTCTTCAAGTTTCTCCCCAGTCACTGTGATTTGGGGACTCTATCCTCAAGAAATAATAAGCTAAAGAAGAAAAACAAAAAAGATGAAGCAGCAATACTCACTGAACCTACGATAACTAAAACCACTCAACTTAAACCTACAATACCTATCTTAGTTCTAGAACTCAGCGTACACATACAAAGCTGTGCCCCAACCTGCCCATCTTTCTGACACAATAATTTAAAGTGGAAAATTTAAAGATAATTTAACTCAATTAGATGTTCAAATATTCACACACAGAAGGACAGGAAAACGCATGAAATATTAAGTGTTATGATTAGGTGTTGTTTTTTGGATACATTTTTTTCCTATTTTTTTTCTTTTTCCCCATTTCTCCATTCTGAGAATCTGTTACTTTTGTAATGGAAAAGTTAATTAAAAGGAACTAAATAAACCTGTATAATACAGTGTTTATGGAGCTTTTTTTTTTAAGACTTTTTTACTAGGTCATCTCCCTCAACACTTGCCTCCCTTCTTCAGAAATCTACAGCACTCACTTCAAGGAAGAGCCCTGAGAATTCATCTGTTTTACCCCTTTCCCCATTCTTTCCTCCTCTCCCTCTCAAAACAAGTAGGTCTCTGAAGAAGGGGAGTGTGTATCACAGTCCTTTTCCCATCTGACTTCCTCTGCTGGAGCAGCAATTCAGAGGCAGATTTCAGCATCACCTTCTAAATCAATCTATCTGCACAGAGTGAAATGTGAACTCTTCGGCCTCTAGAAGGTCCATTCAGGGGACCCTCCCCCATAGATGAAAAGCCAGGTTGCAAGTCTGCACCCTAACTTCTCAGGTTCTCGTAGTACAGAAGTCCCAAGAAGTAAGGGCTCTGCTACAAAAGGGTAAGGTAACTAAGATTGAAAACTAAGTTGAATTTCTGTTTTCTTTCCATATGTGTCCCTCCAAGACTCTATTAATGAGTCACACTGGAGAAGTTAAGCCACCAGAAAGTTCATGTCGAGTGGAAATCAGATATTTGATTGCACTGATTTGCCCTATTTTGGTCATCAAAAGCTTTCCCACTAGGTCTTCTCTACTTTAGTTCCGATGTCGAAGCACTCCTTCCTGTAAAACCTACTGCAGACACAAGATGGCGCTAAATATATTCAAGTGGGTAAATGCACAGCTTCAGCAGCAAAAACTCACCAACCTAAATACAGGGCTGTGAATTACATTCACACGGCGACACACACACACACACACACACACACACACACACACACACACACACACACACTGATCCACCCCTGGGTCATGGAAGTTATGGAAATTAGTTATTTGCATTTTCAAGAAAGATGAGAACATCAGAACACAAGCAGTGAGTAACAGTGCAGTAATAAATACCCGGGTGCTTGTTTTTCTCTCCCTCATGGCATTTACTCTAGGAGTACTTATTTTTGTGTGTTTCAGCTTCCTCATCTCAAAAATTATTTTAATATTATAGTGCCCATGTTGCTGATGTGTTCTAAGTATTGAGTTAAGACAGTACCTGACTCATAGTAAGTTCTCAATGAATGTTAGTTATAAAAACGACCTCACTGAAGCCCAACATCCATTATCTACTCCTCAGACGCGCACAGGAAATAGTTCAGAAGATGTTCGGTAGGGCGCCAGCTCTGGAGGCTGACCTCACTGGCTTTAGGAGAGGGACGGGGTGGAAGCCTCCTTGCCGAGCCCAACGTCGCAAAGACTTTCCATATTTTATTCAATCAAGTTATAGTTTTACATTAAGATATATGGTCCATTTATAGTTTTACATTACGATATATGGTCCATTTATAGTTTTACATTAAGATATATGGTCCAGGGCCTCCCTGGTGGCGCAGCAGTTAAGCGCTGCGCTGTGGAGCTGTCGGCAGCAAAGCGAGTTTGACACCGGGCTGGGGAGATTCTCCCATGACATGGCAGACCTCTCCTGCCTCGCCCGCTGCTCCCCTCAGCAGTGTGTTTCCGTCACTCTGCCTTTTCTGCTCCCCACTCTGTCTCTGGTGAACCCTCTGGCCGCCCCATGCCTCTGGCCTGTACCCCAGCATTGATGCATAAATAAATAAATCTTAGAAAAGAAAAGATACATGGTCCATTTTAATCTGTGTATGAAGTGTGACATTTAGACTGATGGGCTTTTTTCATACAGAAGTTAACTGATCTAACACCACTTGAAGAAACTAGCCTCTATTTCACTGCTCTCATGAATTTCCCATATGTCAATTAACTGTGTGGTCTGTTTCCGATTTTCAGTTGTTTCATTGATCTGTCTATTCCTTTGCCAACACCATACTATCTTGATTATTATACCTCTATAGTAAATTTTATGGCCTTATGAATTTTTGTCATTGTTGCTTGTTAATTTTTTCTGTTCAAAATAATTTTGGCCCACTGATTCTTCCCTATTTCTTTTTTTTTCAATTTTATGTCTACTCTATTATTTCCCTCATTCTATTTATTTGAGCTTTTATTACTCTAATTTCTTAAGGTGTTTATACATTTTTGTCTAATACAAGCATGTAATGCTATAAATTTCCCACTATATGTTGCTTCAACTGCATTCCATAAATTTTTATTTGAATTTTTATTTAGTTTCAAATATTTTCGAATTTTCATGCGAAAATTCCTCTTCAACCTATGGCTTATTTAAAAATATGTTGTCTAATTTCTAAAAGTTTGTGTTATCTATTTCTTTTTCTTTTTTTTAATTTAAAGAACAGGTTTATTAAGACGAGGAAGTAAAGGATGCTTGTACAGAAACAAGTGGGCAGAAAGAGCTGCCCCTCTAAGGGGGCAGGTTTGCTAAGAGAGGCCCGCATGGTGCAGGTCACAGGCAGACAGGCAGGCCGCTGCCCTGCAGAGTGACAGAGTTGGTAAAGGACAGCACCTGCATAGGCACAGGTGGGCAGAGAAATGGCTGCCTCTTTTATCTTTCTGTTACTGATTCATGGTTTAATTCCATGATGGTCAGAAAACATGTTACATGATTACAGTTTTTTGTAGCTTTTTTTTTTAATAACCCAAGATAGTCTATCTTGGTGAATGTTTTATACATAATTGAAAAAAATATGTATTCTGTTGTTGGGTGGCATGCTTTAAAAATGTCAATTACAAGTAATTGGTTGACGGTGGTGTTCAGTTCCTCAGTCTAAAGTTCTATTGATTACCAAAAGAGGAACACTGAACTCCCCAACTATAAGAAAGGATTTTTTCATTCATTTGTGTTCAGATTTTACTTCATGTATTTTGAAACTATAGATTTTCCATTTCTGAATGAACTGACCCTTTTATCATTATAATGCTCTTTTTTCCTTGTTTCTTTCAAGTCTGCTTTCTCTGATAACATAACTTTCTTTTGATGACTGTTTGCATGATATTATTTTTGTATCCTTTTGCTTTTAAAGTATATATAGCATTATAATTATAGTTTCTTGTAGGCAATATTTAGTTGGGCCTTATTTATCCATCCTGATCATTCGTCTTTTAATTACTATGATCTGGCCAGTTACATTTATATAGCATCTGAATTTGAATGTATCATTTCCAATCTGCTACTGAGCCCATCTAGTGAACCACTTGTTTCAGTTTCTGTATTTTTCATTGCTAAATTTTCCATTTGGTTCTTCTTTATATATCTTCCATTTCTTTGCTAAGACTTTCTGTCTTTCCACTTATTTCAGTAGTACTCTCTCTGACTTGCTTTTGTAATAATAGCTGCTTCAAAGTATTTGACAAATCCAGTATCTGTCACCTGACACTGGGTCTTTTGATTTGTGTTCTGTGCAAATTGAGATTTTCCCAGTTTATTGTATGCCAAGTAATTTTGGCTTATACCCTGGAGATTATAACATTTTTGTTATAAGATGCTGGGTTTTATTTAAACATTACAAAAAATATTGCCATTCTTATTTAAGCAGGCAGTTAACCTGGTTCAGATTCAACCACAGGTTGTGCCCTGCCCTTTGTGGGCTGTAATTCCAATACCAGTTCAATTTTCAAAGCCTTGCTATGCCATTAGATCCATCCTGCAAGGGCATCACACTGTGTCTGGTCTGGAACCTTGGCATTGGTCAGTTCTCAAAGTCTTTGTACTCTTTAGGGTCAGACTCAAAGATGTATAGTTGTTGGTGAGCCCAGGGGTTTCTAATAAACTCTGCAGGTCGCTTTCCCGAGGTCTTCCCCCATTCTCATCCTGATACTTTAAGATTCCCTGTATCCCCTTCTAAGTCCATCAACCAGAGCTGGACCATTATCTAACCTGCCGTCACTTTTCATGTCTGTATTCACATCTGGGCCAAGCAGTGGGAGAACAGGGATGGAAAAAAAACACAAAAGGAGTTTACCCAACCATCTTGTGACCACAATTCCTCTCAATCAGAACAAATTTATGCCCTTCCCCACCCCCAATGTTTTAGGTGCTTGCAGGTCCCTCCTGTTCTCACAGTATTGCCACAGCTGTTCTCTCCCTGGGGTGACCGTCCAGCAGGGGTGCAAGATAACAGAAAAGACCAACAAATGGGAGGGGGGGGAAGGGAAGAGGCTGCTCTCAAGTGTTTGGAGTCCCTGAGCTTCCTCAAGTCTGCAGTAAAGGCTCCGTCTGGAATTCTCTGACAACACTGACGCTCACTCATGAGGTTTGGGCTGATCAACTTGGGACCAGGATATACCAAAAGTGAAATGTTAACAGTATCCTCAGTTCAACACTATTTCAGATTCTAGTCTTCTCCCCCAATCTGCCTGCTACAATTAACTCTTCAGAGCTCTCGAATAGTTATTCTACATATTTTTCTCAGGTTCACAGTTGCATTTAATGGAAGACACAGGATCCTGTGTGTCTGCTCATCTCACCCAGAACTCGTCCCTGCTCTGGTGTACTCTTTAAGTACGCTTAAATATTCCTGCCTTGAGTAGTCTTTTAATAAATCCTCCCTCCAAACTTTCTTTCACTTGACATTGCAGTGAAATTAGAGGTCACATGTTTTGTAAATGGGCACAGAGATTCAGGAGCCACATTACCTTTGTGAGGGAGTTAAACAGCTTAGGCCTAAGGACTTTTAATGCAATGGTATTTTTTTCAGTACTGTTATAACTATAGGTATATCTCACATTTTGCTATAAACCAGCCCTTTTTATGACAAGGCTTTGGTTTGTTCTTTGCATGAGAATTCCCAACTAGTTTTATTTTTACTTTTTTTAATTGAGGTGCCATTGTTTTACATCCTCGCTATTGTTTCAGCAGGATCGGATTTCCCCTCTCAGGTGAAGTCACCAAAGCCTCCACCACTGGTTTTTAACCTAAGCATCCAATTGCCTATTTGACCCTACAGGTCCACTACGAAACAAAAGATTCTTCCCACTCAAGTCTGACTATTTCATTTTGCCTTGCTTCCATCACTTTCCCACTGCTTTTTTCCCCCTAAATCTCTCGGTAAATTTTAATTCTGTTGCAATTTCAAAATTAACAAAAGTTGAAGGAGTAGTACAATAAACTCTTTTTCACCCATATTCATTTTACTCAGATTCATTGGTTGTTTATATTGTGCATTATTTATTTAACATTCTCTTTTGGGGAACCTTTAAAAGATTTTTAAATGCAAGTGGTGTCTAAGATGTACAACTGATAGTCTGTTCCCATACACGTAGTGAAATTATTGCTCCAGTCTGACATCATGGTGTGTCTGTGGTGAAGGCACCTGAGGTCTTCACCATTTTTCAGGAACTCAATATGGTGTGATTAACCATCACATCTATACAGAGACCTCTAGACTTATTCTCTACACTTTCACACTGTTGACTTTTTTTCCCACCAAAACAGTAGAAGGCAGACCTAATCTATAGCCATTCCAGAAGAGCAGCTATTTTACCATTTAAAAACAATGACCACAAATAACTCCTACTTATTTCTACCAAAAGTACAGAAAAAAAAAATACTGGTTGTATGAAAAATAAGAGAAACCTGCCTCAGCACAAGTGCAATTTCCTGCTGAACAACTATCAGTGGTCACTAAAGTATTTTTGGAGGAGGGTCGTTGACACAAGAGGGAGGCTGCTGTGATGTTGCCACAGTCTGTTCTTCCTGGAGGCCACAAACACAAGAGGGACACTGCTTTCTTCAGCCAGGATACAGGGGAGTGATGATCATGTACAGTGAGACTCCTTGTCTCTAGAGAGGAAGAAACCATTACTACCGCTAAAACCTCCTCTTCCGTGAAGGCTAACTCAGACCATTAAAACTTACTCTTCTTACTGCTGAAATGAATTTGCTGATCCCATATTTCCATTATTCACCAAAACCTACATTACTGAAAAGAGGTTGATAATATTGACTTTCTTGGAACTAAGCAGAGTCCTTGGAATCGGTGATGTTATTATTACTCTCTTCTACTTAACTGTCCACCCTACATAACAAGCCCTGGCCAAGTTTTCCCCAAGGGCAACTGTCAAAGAAATACTCTTTAAACACTGATAACTGCATGAAAATTAAGGAGAATAAGCCGCCAGTTCTAGTCTGGAGACAAGAATTTAATCAGCACAAAGTACTCCAACAAGGTATCAACTTTTGAGTCCAAGGCCAACATTTAGCAGGATTTGCAATGCAAATTTTCAAAAGCACTCATAGAAACAGTGCTAACTGCTCTCCACTCCTGAACTTCTCTCCAGTTTCTTAAGGAAAAAAAAAAGTCCCTAAGATAAATTTTCAAAGAAATCAGGTCTGTGGGCCTCTCTTAATACTCACAACTTAATGGAGTAACTCTCAGAGGTGGGAGCCCCTCCACCAGGGTCCCTAAAACAGGATCACCGTTGTGGTTCTTTCTAACAGACCAGGACATCATGTAGCAGAGGTCCCCTCTTCCTTCTAAGTCACACACACAACCTATTGCATCTGGCCTATTCCTCTACCTTCCCCACCAGCAGCAAGGCTTAAATCCCAGAATCCCATAGGAAAGGTTTAAAGGCAGCTCCCAATGAGAAACCACCTCACTGCTGCTGGGACTATTGTGGCCTCCATTTCACCTGTCTTCCCCAGACTCCCAATTTCTCCCATTCCACATACTTTTTTTTCTTAGATAAAAAACCAAAAGAATGAAGAAAAGTCTACTAGATTAGCAGCTTCTAAAATTTTTTTGGCAGACTCCTAATTTCTCTCTGCAAAGAAAAATCACCATTTTAATGATGTGTCTTGAAATGATCTTCCAGGACTTATAGCCAATGAAACAGCAGTGGAAGCACAGCCTTCCCACGGCGACTCCGAGCCAGAGATGACATGAACCAGAAACAGACTCTGCTGCCTCAGTTGTGACTGGACTAGCTTGCTCACCTCTTGTGCTCAACCTAACTCTGCTCTTCCCGCAGGGACCTGGTGTGGTACTGAGTCACTGACAAGGACTTGCTTTATAGCAACCGTGGGAGAGACAAGCCCTCCCCTGGCTCAGGGAAGAGACACTCGGAAGGCAAACACATGGGGCATCCCCCAGGAATGGCTTGGTGGCTTTCCTGTATACTTGGAGTGACAGAGCTGGAGGCATGAGGCTTGGAGAGAGCAATTAAGCCCAAGCAGAGTGGGATAAAATGGGCAGGAGCTCATAAACACCCACATTCAGAGATGGGCAGGGCTGGTAGAGCCCGAGTAATTAGAGAAGGTTTCATGGACGAAGATGGCAGAGCCATACCTTAAGGCTGGGGCACACTTAGTTGTGAGGTGACAGATGAACTTCTGGAGCACGAGAAAAAGTGCATCATTGGTTCCCCTAAGTTCTGCTTTCAAAGAAAACTCACAGGACCTGAATCTGGACAGTAGCTGGTTTTATGTTGCCTCTACCACTTCCTAGTCTAAAAAGGAACAAGTCACTCAGCCTCCTGAGCCTCAACTGCCCATTTGTAAAGTGGAAGATAAATCCACCCTGGACCCCATGTGGTCAGGAAGGAAGGGACAGGGCATATCAGCACAACCCATGGCTGACGGTCAGGCAGTTCTTATGGATGCTGTTACACTAACCGCCTCTCTAGACCTTCAGTTCCGTCATCGGAGAGACAGAGTTTAATCTGAGGACCACCAAAGCTCCCTAGAGCATCAAAGTTTCACATTTCTCTATTATTCTTAAATTCCTTGTGGACATGTACTATGAAGTGCCTGGCATTAGGGGGCACTCTTCTAACAGGTATATATAGAGGCAGTCCCAGCCTTCCAGATGTGACTTCATAGAAATCAGAAATAGTACACTTTGGGGCATTATTTTAAACATAGTGTATCCCTGTATATTAGTTACGTATTCCTATTTAGGATTTCAATACTTTTAGAATTTTAATTTCTTCTGGAAAAAAAATACTCCAACTCACTGAACTTACCTTACTAAAATTCCACCAACTGTTTATGTATCTGTGTCTACAGAGGACTTTTTGTTGGATCCCTTTCCAGAATATTTCTTCCATGGTCCCTGAAAGGACCTGTATCCTACGATTACCTTAGATACCAACTTTTCAGGCACAAGCCCTGCTAAGAGCTTGAGGCCTGGCTGCAGTGGGCACATCTTGCCTCAGAAGGCTCTTCCCACCTGCCTCAGCCCCATCTCCAGTGTCTGACTTAATTGGTTGTGAGTGTGATCCCGTCATTAGTGTTTCTCAAAGTTCCACAGGTGATTCTCCTGCACAGGAGTGCTATGAACCACTGGGTACACTTGGCCCAAACCATTACCCCTTGCTTGGGGTAGGGCCCTCTCCCAGGTCACTATCAGCACCTGATTCTAACTAAAGCCAAACTCAAGGCAGAGGAAAACCAAATTCCAGCATCCTGAAAACCCCTCTCTGTGCTCTCCAATGGGGCAGAGGACTGGGACGGGAGAGGTAGGGCGCTCTGGATCCCACTACCCAGAAGGCTTCCACCCAAACCCCAAATTAACAGAAAAGGACACCAGGCCTCAGCCTGTTTACCAAGCTTTATATGGTTGCATGTTTCATAGACAGTTTTACAATTTCAACTTTCAGAAATCATTTTAAAATCACGGCATCATGTAATGCAGTAAATAATATTTCTAAATGAGATAACCCTGTAGTTTCTTCTCCAAGGACTTTATTACTTTATCATTGCTCTCCACAATGGGGTTACAAGGACTTTTAAACATGAGGAGCCAGTGTAGTAGTCACTTGCCTATGACTTAAACCTAAAAGCTTGGGAAGTATTACAAGCTGGCCAAATGTATGTTTAAGATATTTTATGACCCAGAACAAAACAAAAATATGCATAATAGTCAAAGAATCAGAAACCTTCCTATTGTGACTCATTCAAATTTATGCATACCTGTCAGCTCTGCATAAGTCATGTTCAAAGACAATGAAAAATAATACAACTTCCTTTAAAATGAGGGAGATAATCCAGGCTCTGTTGCTTATGTCCATTCTATTCGCATTCCAAAAATTGATTGATATGTGATATATTAGCATGTGGGACACATTAACATACAGGTCCATGTAGATCTATGCCAAGCCACAGATGAACTTTGAAAAAACTCATGCTAATTAGAATAAACCGGACACAAAAGGACAAATAATGTGTGATTGCACTTATATGAAATACCAAGAATAGGCGATTTCATAGAGACAGAAAAGGGGCCTAGGGGAGGGGAAAATGACTAGTTAGAGCTTGATGGGTACATAGTTTCTGTTTGGGGTGAAGAAGTTTTAGAAAGAGATGGTAATTGTAGTACAACTGTGAAGGTAATTAATGCCATGAATTGTACAATTAAAAATGGTCGAAATGGTAACTCTTATGTCTATTTTACCACAATAAGTAAAAACATTATCATATCGAAACACTACTTGGCTCAAAGCTAATGGCAGAAAAATCATAAAGCAACACGGTCTCCAGAGTCAGAGGCCTGGTCTCCCCATGCGCCCTAACAGCTCTGGGAGTGCCCCGGCACACTCCTCACCGCCCTTCCTGCCCCTTGGCCAGTGTGTTAGACTCTCATTTATTTAATAGCTATTTCCTGGCAGCTGTAATCACACACTCATTAGAACCAAATTGTTCGGCCATGCTCACACTCATTACTGGCTGTCCACGATGAGTACTTTGTTTTCATTTCTATAAATAAATGAGCATTTCACATGTCATCAGCTACTGAAACTGAATGAACACTTCACACCAGGCGTTCTCAATGGAGGCAAGAACCAAGAAAATCAGCCCTTGACTATGGCAATGCTTTATGGTCCAGCACAGGGACATAGTACACAACAGATACACAGTATGTCGGTGGCATTAAAATATCATGGGGGCGGGGGGAAGGAGCAGAGCTAATTTAGAAAAAAACTATTAAAAGGCTTCCCAAGGGGGTAATGAGAAAAAGGTTGACAAGCATTGCTTTACACGCTATAATTAAAAATTTTACTTAAGTAAAAATAAACAAAACCCAGATGCTCTTCACCAAATAAATAAATAAAACATTACAGAAGTTTTCACTGAAGACTAGACCATGGCTTTGCTGCAGACCTCCCCCAGGCCACTCGCCACACTACGCAGCTATCTGTGAGGCCTGTTACCCTCCGTTTGGTCCAAACTCTCTCAGCTTTCCCTACACCGACACAGCAGTGTGTTCACACGAGCAGTCAGGAGCGTCTGATAAGAGCCTGTCACTCTGCTAGGGCCATTTGGCAGGACGAATCTTGTCCAAATGGACAGGGTCCCCTGCAGATGTCAGGAACAGAAAAGGCTGGATTTCTTGCTCCACAAAATCCTTGAAGAAAAGAAGCAGTACACAGGCCAGGGAAGTTGGGCTCTGAATCCAAGAAACCTGGGTTTGAGGACAGGTAGCCCTGGCTCTTAGCAAACAGGAAACCTGAGACATGTCTTTGAAAAAAAGATGGTGATGTTTCTTCAGGAAAGCAGTGAGAATCCAATGCAATATACATTTGTCTCCTGCAAGCTCAAGCAACTACTGGCAATGTCTTACTGAGTGAAACAATCAGAAAAGACAGAGCCACCTGCCATGATTTCCATTCGTGGACACGGTGTGCCAACACCCTTAACATTTCTGCTGCTGTGGTCTTGCAGATTTCTTGGGGTCAGCTCTGGCTTCAAGGTCAGTTGACAGAATGGGCTCCAGCCAATTAGATGCAAAGCGCCCCCCCCCCCAACACCCCCACCCCTGCAGAGCAGAGAGCAGAGAGGCAGCAGGCAGGGCTTCTGTCACTGAGCAATCTCATCAATGCGGATTCTGCTTTATGCTAATTAATCTAGCCAAGAGGAGGCACTCTCACTGTGTGCTCAAGAACACAGTGAAAGAGGCCAATCCTGCAAACTCAGACTAATAAGTAGCGACGGAGTTGGGTGCATTTGATAGGATTCCAGGGGTCCTAGAAGAAACGGGCCCCTGAAGAGTAGACTCTCCCCAGCTTGCTGGAACTGTTTCCATTCCACAGAGATAGATAAGCTCCCAGCATACATTCCTTCCCTGGGAGGGGAACATAATTCATGCTATGGGACAAAGCTAATCAAGTTTGTATTTCAGAATTTCTCACTCCTGTGAGGGGCGTCAGCAACGTGTTCACTGGTTCTTATGGAATTTACTAAAGGAAGTACTTCAACAGCAGTTACTTCAGTCTGGGGTCACTGTCTGTACTGGGTCCACCTACCACATTTTTTCAAGGAGTAGATGGTAGAATGATAAGTGTTTAGGGGATCCAGTGAAGTAAGGGTTAACCGAGATGTGATTCCATACAGCTTGCCTTTCACTGGTCATCCAATGAATGAATGATACCCCAAAATAAATCCACTGGCCAATGTTTCAACTGAATCTGATTCTGTGACCTGAAGGGCAGGCCAGAGGTCACACTGCAATATAAACATGACCTCAGTGTGAGACACCACAGGTATCTGAGGAGGAGGAAAACCAGCCCTTCAGATGGAAAGAACTAGAAGCCTGTCTGTGGTATATCCCTTAGATTCCGAGAATTAATTCTTTTCTCCCATGTGAAAGAAAACTAACAGAAGTTTTTCTTCATTTGAAACAATTTTAGACATTTTCAAGAAATTACCACCAGTGAGTTGTGAAGATGAAAGAATTTGGCTAAAGCAAAGGCTGGCAAATGATGGTCTGACAAATTATAGTCCATTGGCTAGTTCTGACCCACAGCCTATTTTTATACATTAAGTTTTACTGGGACACAGTCCCATCCGTTCGTTTACACACTGCCTAGGGTTGCTTTTGCCCATAAAGGTAGAATTGATTAGTGGCTACAGAGGCCACACAGCTCCCACAGTCTAAGATATTATTTGATACACTGTAGGAAAAGTCTGCTGACCCCTGCTCTAAACTATCAATAATGTAAAACATTCTGATTGGTCCTACTGGAACAAAGGCTGCTCTTTCTATAGAAAATGCTGCAAAATCATTGTAAGGTTAAGAGAAGAGAAAGCCTGTAGGCAAACTACACAGGAAAAATTGTAAGATGGTTGCATGTTTGTGTGTTGACTACTAAAAATATTGCCTCTTTTCTCTGGATTTTAAGATGTTTGTGGGATCTGCCAGCCTCTTATAATCAGCAATTTGCTGTGATTCATGTTCACATTCTAGAATATTCACTTTTGTACCCAAAGTCACACAGGCTTCAGATAACATAACACAAAAGCTCAACGAACCCCTGCCTGCAAACATACAACCAAGCGACACCTGACTATTTCTGTGGAGCCTCTTATCACCCCCTTGCATAGCTCTCCCTGACTCTTCTGGGGTAAACAAACCCTCCTAAGAATAAAGCCAGTAGGGGAAGCAATGAGTTGGGGGAAAGGGAGCGCAGATTAAGAAAGTGATGATAGGGCCTCCCTGGTGGCACAGCGGTTAAGCACTGCTTTGTGGAGTTGTTGGCACAGCCACACCCCAGCCAGGGAGATTCCCACATGGTGCAGCAGACCTCTCCTGCCTCGCCCGCTGTCCCCCTCAGCAGTGTACTTCAGTCACTCTGCCTGTTCTGCTCCCCACTCTGTCTCTGGTGAACCCTCTCACTGCCCCAAGCCTCGGGCCTGTACCCCAGCTTGTATGCATAAATAAATAAATATTTTTTTTTAAAAAAGTGATGATAGCCAAAGCAGACACAAACTTGGGAAGCACCAACCTTACACAAGGAGGAAAAATGGTTCTGCAGCTCTGCTTAAAATGGAAGGTTGTTCTGTCTGAGCAAGGTGTTAAAATGAAGTGCACAGAGAAGGAGGGAGTATTGGTAGGGGTCGCAACTTAATGGTTTGCAAACAACAATCATATGTAATTTGTAGTCTACTAAAAAGGAAGAAAGGATCAGGTCAGCTAGTCCTATTTTAAAAGCTTCCTTCTGAGTGGAGGAGGGGATTGAGGTGCTGCTGCTGGTCTTTTATCTGGATTCTTTCTGTTGAGCCAAGACAAGCACAGGCAGAGAAGGGGTCTGGGCAGTCCGCATGAGGGCAGTCCGCATGAGGGAGTCTTAGAATAGTGAGGTGCAAAGCTTGAGGGTTTTGAAATTCTCTGACTTTTTTAAACATCATCTGGTCCTGAAAAGCTGAACAAGACCTAATTCCAAGAAAACATCTAGGAATTTTAGGAAGTGATGACTGACTGGGATGTCCAAGGAGAAGGTGGGAAGTGAGTAGACAGTACTTCACAACAGGTGAAGTACTGGTGACTGGAGTGAGGTGATTGCTGTTCTGTGAAAACACTGGTAGCAGCAGAGAGGCTGCCAGGGGGCTCAGGTCTGCAAGCTGAGCAGAATGCAGAGGTCTGAACATGATTCTGAGCACAGACCGGAAGTACAGCCGCTCAACAGGAGTGCACTGAAGTGAATTCAGCCCAAGGTGACAACAGAGAAATCTCAAGAGTCTCGTTATTCAGTGTTTTTATGCATAAGGGATCACTTGTGAATGATGCCAAAATAGGTACTGAAATTTTAAGCAACTCCCTTAGGTTATATAACCAAGACATAACTTTATGTATAAGCCACAAAGGTTCCAGATTGTCACTAACTTTCAACTAACCTAATGAATAGTGCCATTCATGGTACTTTTAAGAATCACAAAGAAATACTTTTTAACATGTACCTGGAAATAGAAAGCTTCCCTTCCTCCAGAGAACGAGTGAAATGGGAAAGGTTATGAAACCTACTTCCCTAAAATATAACTTCACTAGCCTACAACTTCTCTATCAACATGCTATAGTCTACAGAAACTCTCACACATGTGCACAAGGAGGCATGTACAGGATTTAATAATACCAATCTTTGTAACACTGCATAACTGTGACAACCTAAGTGCCCATCAGCAGGGCACGGTCATGAAACAGTGAGGAGCTGTACATAAATATGTACCTGTATATTTACAGGTAAATACATGTAACACACTTATGTTTGCAGGTTTACACACAGCGCCATGAAAGGATTAGAGACTGATACATACAGCACTTAGGAGAGTAGTTGCTTCTGGAGGGAGGAGAAAGATGGCGCTGCTGAGAGCAACACAGGGGACAACTTTTTCAACCACTTTGCAAATTCTGATCTGTTAAGGTTAATAGTGTGTCCACAGGCATTTATGTGACTCTTCTTTATACCTCTTTGTATGCTTTTAAAATCTTGTAAGAAGTTTAATGTCATAATTATCAAATTAATTCTAAATGGATAAATCCTAACACAATAATGACTATACTCCTTAAAGTAGAGGAAAAATACTCAATTCATTCTCCCTAAAATGCTATGTCATTTTGTGTATTCTCTTTGAGTCTTTACCTATATGAATGCTTTATAATATGGTAATGATGATATACCATGGAATATTTTAATAAATTATTAATGAACTTAATATTAAGAATTTTAATGTTTGAAAATCTTTGAGGTTGTCAATTAAAATAAATCCCTAATAGTTCACTTCATAGAAATGCCTTAATTTTAGCCACTCTTGTCTTCTTAAACATACATTATTTATAATTATCCATTAAAAATAATGTTGTACAGAATGCTTTTATGTATATATTTTCTCCTTTTTTAGAGTTATTTAAGATATGTTTCCAGAGGTAGGATCATAGGTCAGGAAGTTTATGTGAATCATTATACATTGTCAATACATTTTAAATAAAAATGGTTGCAAGATTTTTGCTTCTGGACAAAAATGGGGAACAGACATCAAATTTCCCTTTCTACTTAAATATAAAAAAACCCACCTTAATGCTTGGGAAAATTTCCAGGCCACATCACAGGGAAAGGGCCTTTGGCAGAGCCAGGGATTCATCAGTCTCCCTAAGTTAAGAGACCTGGGAGAACAAGGTAGATAGAGCTCACATGACAGAAGGCGAGAGAAAGAAATTGGAAATTGACAGAAGTTCCCCTTCGAGTACTACACAGAGTACTGGTCAGTATATGCAAGTACCTGAGGTCAGGAAAAGAACCATCCAAAAGAATTAGAAGAAAAAATATATAGTGCTCATAGTTTTTCACACTAGCCAGATTAGAAATTGTCCTAACTCATGGGATATTGGGTACAGGAATCAAGGGTCTTGTCTTAGTCATGAGGAATAATGATCCTACACTAGATGGCTCTCTAATATTGTGGAATTAATCTTAAAGTCAAAACTCAAAAGGATCAAACTTTTCCAAGTAACTTAATTGTGTCCCAAAATAAACATTATAAACATTTATAAAAAAAATACAAGACATGAGCATACAACAAGGTCAATTTCAGTGTCTGGGGGTTCCATAAAAAAATTATCAGACTTGCTAAGAAGAAGGAAAATATGACCCTAATTGGGAGAAAAATGAATTTTAATTGAAACTGAAACACAATTGACACAAATATTACAATTATCAGACTAGAACATTAAAACAGGTATAATAACATATTCCATATATTCAAAAAGTAGGGACAAAAAAGACATTAAAGGAATCAAATTGAGTATCTAGATAAAAATCAATTTCCAAGATGAAAATTACAGTGATGGAACTACTGGCAGAAATACAGAGAAAAAGATTAGTGAGATAATTGAAAACAGCAATTCAGAAACTACCCAAAATGAGTAACAAAAGAAAACAGAATTTAAAATTGAATAGAGCATCGATGAGTTGTGAGACATCTTAAAGCGTTCCTACCATACATATTACTGGAGTTCCAAAAGGAGAAAGATAGAGAAGATTAAAAAAATTGAACAATTATCAAATACTTTCCAAATTTGATGAAAATTATAAACCTCCAGATCTAAGAAGGTCAAGAATTCACAAGCACAAGAACCATTAAGTAAAACTACACCAATTCATGTCATAATAAAATTGGTCAAAACCAGTGAAAAGAAGTATTAACAGCAAAAGAACAAGAGACAATACATATAGAAGACCAAACATAAGAATGACAGCAAATCTTGTCAGAAACAATGCTAGTGAGAAGACAGTGGAGCAACACATCTAAAACACTGAAAGAATTAAAAAATCAACTTAGAATTTTATACACAATGAAACATCTTTAAAAAACAAGTGAAATAAGGATTTTCTTAGGCATGTAAAGGTGGAATAATTCTCCAACAACAGGCTGAATTATGAGAAAATCCTTCAAACAGAAGGGAAATGATGCCTGATGGAAACATGAATCTATGACAAAGAATAAAGAGCACTGGGAAAGGTAATTCTGTGGGTACATGTATAAGATTTTTTTAAATATTCAAATGTCCCTAAAGTGAAAAGGAAAAAAGAATTTAAAAATGGATAGAGTATCAATGAGTTGTGAGACATTCAAATGTCCCTAAAAGATAATTGGCTGTTTAAACAGAAATAGAACAATGTAGCATGAGGTTTATAATAAACGTGAAAGCAAAAGGTATGAAAGCAGACACAAAGACTAGCAAAGGAGAAATGTCACAATCTTTGTAAGTTTCCTATACTCTGTGAAGTGATACATCACTTGAAAAAAAGTCTGTAATGAGTTAAAGATGTAATCTACAAACCCTAACACAACCACAAAAATAACTAGCATTATAGCTAAAAAACAAAAGCAATAAAAAGAAATCCTTAAAATATCCAAATAATCCAAAAAAAATCAGAAAAGAGGAAAATGTAACAAAAGTATAGACAGAATAAATAGGAAACAAATACAAAATGACAGGTTTAAATTTACCATTAATCACATTAAGTATAAATGTTCTATACACTTGACAATTTAAAGTCAGATTGTATTTTTTAAAGAGAGACCCAAATGCTTCCTACAAAAGCAAACTTTTCCTATAATGATAAACATACATTAAGAGTAAAAAGAGGGGGAGAAGATAAACAAAATTAATGTAATACAAAGAAGTCTATAATAACTATCTCAAAAAATAGATTCAAGTAAGTTGTCAAGGATAAAGGATATAATTACAAAATGATAAATAGATCGATTTCTCAAGTAGAAATAACTAAGAATTCATTCACATAACAACAGAGCTTCAAAGTACCAGAGGGAAAAATTGACAGAATTCAAAGGAGAAACAGAAAAATCTACAATTTGAAAACATCAGCAGTATGCTCACAGAGATTTATATAACAAGCAGAAAAAAATCAATAAAGGAAACAGATGACTGGGACAAACTATCCATTAACTGGACCTAATTATCTTATATTTCTAGAATATTTCATCAAATTGAATATACATTCTACTTCAGTACCCAGAGATAGATCAGATTCTGACCCCTAAAAATAGTCTCATTAAACAAAGGATTCAAGTCATACAAACTGTCCTCTGATCACAATGGAATTAATTTATAAACAATAACAGATCTCTGGAAAATTCCCAAATATTTATATGATAAAAAATATACTTTGAAATAACCTTAGGGTTAAAGAAGAAACCAAAAGGGTAATTAGAAAGTATTCTTAAATGAGTGAAATAAAAATCCAATATAGTAGTTACACTTTTGTAACTAAATTTTTTTTCCAGAAAGGGTTCTTCAGGCCCAGATGACTGTGTGGATGAAGTCTACCCAATGTTTAAGGATATATATTTTTATTGTTATTTATGTCTTTTACGTTTTGTATTCCCCTTGGGTAGCCCACCACCAATTCACCCGTGATCCATCTCCATGGTCCCTTGTGTTCTTTTCTATTCCATTTTGTGCCCTTTTCCTTCCCTCCCTCCGCCTCCCTCCCGCCCCCCCCCCCCCCCCCCCCCCCCCCACTGATTGTCTCTCTCTCACCCGGCCTCCCTATAGTCCTGTTATAAGTGAAAAAAAAGAATGGTTTCAACAGGACTATAGGGAGGCTGGGTGGGAAGAGACAATGGGGGGGGGGGGAGGGAGGAGGAGGGAAGGAAGGAAAAGGGCACGAAATGGAATAGAAAAGAACACAAGGGACCATGGAGATGGATCACGGGTGAATTGGTGGTGGGCTACCCAAGGGGAATACAAAATGTAAAAGACATAAATAACAATAAAAATATATATTAAAAAAAAAGGATTAAAAAAAAAGATACACAAACTCTTTAGGAAAACCGAAGATTTCTCAATTTATCCAATGAGACCAGGATTACCACAGTAATAAAACCAAAGGCATTAGGGGAAACGAAGACTACAGAACAATATATCTCTTTATTTTTACAACAATGATAACCAAAATTTTAGCAAATCAAGTTCAACAATAAAAGGAAAATACATGTGACCAGGTAGTGTGGATCCCAGGTTCAGAATTTTAAAATGAATCAGTGTAATTCATCATCTCAGCAAACTAAATTTTAAAACATCCTTTCATATATACATAATCATCATAACATAAAATCTAATTTGCATTTCAGTATCAACTCTTGCAAAAAGGGACCTTCCATAAATTGATCAAGTTCATCTACTGAAAACATACAGGTAACATTATACCCAACTTTGAAAGATTGAAAGCTTTCCTTTTAAATGGGTAACAAGAATCTTGTGAGGTGAAGAAGCTACCTCACAGTAAAAAAAGCAAAAATAAAAAACAATCTCCCCTTCTACCTGCAAGTCTTGGCTGTTATACTTTGAAGACAATATTCCAGGAAGGGGAGGCTTTCCTAATCCGTTAGTATATCTGACCTTGGACTTGTGCAATGGACCCAGACCCTAGGCTGGTTGGCCTTTCCTTGCCCATATTTTCCTAAGTCCTCTGTCCCCTTGAAGATGCCACTGCCCTTCAGTGTCACTGTTACTGCAAGGGGCCAGATGAATGTTCTCTCCAGGAGACTGGCTGAGGCAGGGAGGGACCAGCTCTCTGAGAAGGTGTGAGTCGACACTTTGTTCTGGAGTCTGTATATTGTGGCTAGCACTGACTTTGAAGTCCCTTGATTACATTTCTTGCTTTGAACTTCTAAATTGATTTGCCTTTGAGGGAATCAACATTTGGAACTCAGAAGTGTTAAGAAAGAACTTGTGTCCCCTATGGCACCTAATATTACAACAAAATGCACTGTGTATCTAGGATGCTGGTGCACAAGCAAACAAACCCATCGCGTCAATGTATGTGCGGTACTAAAGTCCAAGTTGGAAACAACAAAACAACTCATTGCATCTTGCAAGAGAAGAACCTGACCTATCTTTAATGACCATTCCAGCCTGCCCCTCTCCCTTCCTGCTACACTAACTACAGAACACAGGGAACTTCCTAGAGTTACTCCTCCATGTCACTGTCTCTGAAGAAAACAATGGATCAACTTCCGAAAAATTGCGAACCCCCTAGGAGAGCCAGTCTCCATTGCCTCCACCACAGCTTAATCTAGCCAACTACTACACAAGTTTCAAGCTGCTTTAAGGCTGCCCAGGTCACTTCTTAAAAATGAAATATCGGGCCTCCCCGGTGGCGCAGCGGTTAAGCGCTGCGCTGTGGAGCTGTCGGCAGCGGCTACACGAGTTCGACGCCCGGCGGGGGAAGAGTCCCACATGGCGTGGCAGACCTCTCCTGCCTCGCCCGCTGCTCCCCTCAGCAGTGTGTTTCTGATCTGCCTGTTCTGCTCCCCACTCTGTCTCTGGTGAACCCTCTCGCAGCCCCACGCTTCTGGCCTGTACCCCAGCTTGTATGTATAAATAAAAAAATAAAATCTTAAAAAAAAATAAATAAAAATAAAAATGAAATATCAAAACCGTGAAGCCCAAATGACAGGAACTGTTGCAAAGAAACAGAAAACTGAGCAGCACACAGATGTGAAAGAAAAATAGCCCAAATCTAATAAGGATATATGAGTACCTAAGCAGTAAGTATGTCCTGAGAGTGATAAGCCAACCCCATTTGTACTAACCCTAAAAACAGAGGATGATCAGAAACATAGAAAGATCAAGAGGAGGGAACAATAGCTTAAGGCACTCAGTCTGAAAGGGATTTCTCCCCAGACACTCAATAAATAGTTTCTTAGACACTTTATCCCACCACTTCTCTGGAAGGAAAAACCTAACTTGACATACCCAGAGATTTCACACTGGTTGCATTCCAAAGGCAAGTCTCCTTACACAGGTAGGGTCCTTCTAGAAAGAGGCAACCCTCAGTAACTCCCATAAGCAGAGAGTGCTGCTTCCTGTTTTTCTCACCGGTATAGAGACATAAAACTCAGAAATGATTTTAAGCATTATTTTCTTATATCAAAGAAGCAGTATTTTTAAAAAACACAAATACATATGTAAAGTGTTTGCCTGTTTTCATGTGTCAAAGAACAAAATCAGTAGTTCATTTCAATCACCCCTTTAAGGCACACACCACACACTAGCAGCACCAAAATCCTCCACTATTTACATCAGCTCTACTAAATCATGCCACGTTCTTCTTTCAATGATGTCTCCATAAAGATAAAGCAGAACTCATGCTAAGGAAAAAGCACCTTCCCCACACACATCAGGCACAGACATACACAATCACACACACACAAACACACACACAGAAATTTTTTCTGAAATATAAAAATATTTCATGATCAAGATCTTGAGCTATTTATGTAATCAGTAGCATTGTTAGTTTCTGAGAATTTTGAAAATTACTTCAATTACCTTGAGCCATTTATCTTTAAATTTTGGAGGCAGATTACCCTTCAGCTTACTCCATTCTTTTAGTAAGATGTCACATCTTCAGAGAGAACTTCCTTGTCTACCCCATATAAACTAGTCTGCCTACTTCCCATCAGCCGCCCTCCACCCCCATGCCCTGGCTTCAGTTTCATTCATGGTAACAATCATACCTATCATTATTCCACATACCCTTTATATGTTCCTGTCTAGCACCTTGGTTGGAAAAGAAAGTTCCATGAGGCAGAACCGTATCTGCCTTCTCTACCACTGTAAGCCCGAGTCCTGGCTCACTGGGCACAAAATAAATTTTAACTCATTAGGGAAAAAAGAGAAGAAGAATTTTAAATTCTGAAAGCCTCAGGTATAAGTGTGCATCACTAACTCCAACACTGTTCTAGTATCTACAGCATTGAGATTATCTACAGGCACTGCTTCCCTGAATCCTGATAACACAAAGTAGAAATTATTATTATCCTAGTTTAGAAATGAAAAATCTGTATTTAGAAAGTTTAAGTTATTTGCCCAATGTTTTTAAGAAATCCCAGCTTCTAAAGATAGGTTGGTTTGTTTAATTTTTGAAGAGTTGAAACCAACAGCAAAATTACTGTTTAAAGGTTTGTGTGTTGCTGGAAAAGTACCCATCAATGTGTTCAAAGAAAACACGCAGAGAAGATGTTGAGGAAGGAGGAGGCAGAGCTGAGAGTTCAGCAGGAAAGGGTGAGAAGGGCCAGCTGCCAGGGACTGGCTGGTCCAACACTCACCTGATTTTTAGGTTTCTTCTTCAACACACATTTACTTTTCCCCCACCCTAGTTGGTTCTCTTTGGCTCTTTTCAGTCTGTAGGTAGATTTTTTTTCAGCTCCCCAAAACGTTCGCCAAGTCCAAGAGCACTGTGGGAGCCAGGAACCGGGACCGGCACCAGGGTGTCTGCCGAGGCCCAGCCTCTGGGTGAATCAGGTGCTCAGCACCTCACAGTGAGAGCTGACTCGGGACGCAATCTGATTCATCGGGCCCCCGGGATGCCTGGGCTTTGGTCCCAACTAATAAAGCATTTACCCACAGACTAGATGCAATTAGATGGAAAACAAACAAGAAGTAAAAGGAAAGTCAACATGTGATGAGCAAGCGCATACATTCTTCATCGTTAACTACTATAAGTGGGCCGAGTGTAGACTTGCAATTAGGAGTGTAGGGACACTGGGACGGGACTGTGGCAGCTTCGGTACTAACACTACAAACCCCATTCTCCTCGCAGGAGAGTCTGGTCAGGTACCTTTCTTCAAGTGTAACATCTCCTGGTTCCAATGTTCAAGATGACAGTACAGAAACAAATATATGAATCTACCTCTCTAGGGAAGAGCCAGAGAATGTCTCAGTCATGTGAGATATTTAATGAACACCTACTATGTGCCAGAAGCCCATGAAAACACATCTAAACAATTTTATGTTTTGCTAAAAATTTGACTTGCTACAGCTCTATTCAGCTCCATCCCCCACCTCGATTAATCTGGGGTTGGAGGCATAAAGTCCCCAGCTTCTTATCACAGAGATCACTGAGGGCTATTAGAAGGATGCTTTTTCCATGAACGCTAGAGCTGTTTTTGAAACACTAAGCACTGGCAGTATTACCAAATACTAGTTCTAAAAGCAGAGAGAACAAGCTTTGTGGGGAAAAAGCACCTTGTGACATTTTGGTTCTTTTCTCCATAGAACTTGACTAGACCTCACCTCAGTAACACACCAGACCTTTGCCTTTACCTCCCCCAGAGTCCCAGGGGGTAGCAGGGCTCCTCTGCTTGCCTTCAAAAGCTTTTCTGCATCTCCAAACTCTAAGAATGTTATCCTTTGTTCATCTTAGGTAGACTCACTGATTAGAGTTTCTTCTAGACTACAGGGGGAGTTTCAGGCTACTCCCCCTGAGTGCCCTTAACTTTCCTCTCTAGATACAAGCAGGAAGAGTGTCTGTGACAGTGTAAGGTCCAAATGGCTATCAGGAAAACATAAGACAATTTAATTTCTTGATCACAGATTTCTCAGCTGGCGGATTTCTCTAAGAATGTATTAGACAAAGGTTCTCTGAGAAACAGAACCACCAAGATGTTTATAGATAATGATATAGATGATAGATAGATACATAGATAGTTGATAGATCTAAGTAGGTAGACAGAGGTAGGTAGATATACCTGTCTCGATATAGCTATAGATATCCAGGTATGGACATATAGCTAGGGATATATGTATAGTTAAAGGATTTGGCTCAGACAATGATGGAGGCTGACAAGCCTAAAATCTGCAGTGCAGACCAACAGGCTGGAAACTCGGGGAGGAGCTGATGCTTTAGTTTAAATCTGAAGGACAGCTGCTGGAGAATTCCCTCTTGCTTGAGGAGGGTCAGTTCTGTACAGGCCTTCAGTTGATTGGCTAAAGTTACCACATTTTGGGAGATAATTTGCTTTACTCAAAGTCTACGGACTTAAATGTTCATTTCATGCAAAAATGCCACACAGAGACATCCAAATTATTTGACCAACTATCTGGACACCGTGACCCTGCCAAGTCGACACATAAAATTCAGCAGCACAGGAAGCTAATATAGTCCTTCTCCCCCTTCTCACCTTTTTTATGCTTCTAGAGATACTAATTATTTTAATATAATAGCATCTTTTAGTAATACGAGTGTCATTAGTAACTTAGAAGTTCTATAAACCGTCTCTGACAACTACAAATTTACCCACTTTACAAAAGTCACCATACCAATCTCAAGTTTAAGAATTTCTAAATACACCATTTTTCCCTAGGAGGAAAAAAATATCAATCTTTTGAAAATAGGAAAAATATTTTTTAAGACAGAGTGGAAGTTTTTCCAACATAATTCTTTTTTAGCAAGTTGGTTCTGGGAAAAAGACAGTAATTCAGGGAGCACTATAAATATCTAGCAAGTAAAACTGTAAATGCCAGAGTCTTAGAACAAAGTACTCAATGACATTAAGTATCATTTTCTTTGACTTTTATTTCTAGAAAATGTTAGAGTAGAAAGATTCTAAAACCTTACATATTAAAATTAATATTGCCTGCTATTTTTCTTTGAATATTACAAGAAATGCTTATCTTTTTTCAACCTTGAAAACAAGATCGAAGAGATTTGAGTCTGTCAAAGTGATAAAGGCAACTCCCTAGCTGCCCAGCCCTAGCACCTGACAGACGTAAGATGAAAAGCACATTAACTGTGAAAATCATGATGCACTGTACTTCCTGTTTGGGCTCCAGCACTGATCTGTCTCATTTTCACACAGCATGTCTTCATAAGAAGCCAAGGATGGGACTAAATCTACAAAGAGTTGTCGGGAAACCCCATAAAATCATCCTCATTATAAATAGCTCTATCCATCGTATGTTGCTTTTTAATTCCAGTGTTATAAACTGAGATCCAAGTTCCCATTTGTAAAACAGCTTTGATGTGGGGCTAGTGAGGACCAGACTGGCAAGGGTAGGTATTTCCTGGGAAACTTCAGATGCTGGCACCCATCTTCTACCTCTCCCCCGGGCTAGTACACTAGTAAAGGGTACTTTACAAGCATAGACCATTGTTATCTGAAGATCTCTAAGTACTTAAAAGAAAGAACATTAATTTCTCAGACTTCTCAAGGAGGATAACGTGGAATTAGCTCAGTTCAATTCCGAGGTTCAATTCCAATTCTGTCCCACTAAGAGGCACATTAGATTATTGGCAACTTTTAAAAGGTTAAACTTTAGAAAGGTTTGAGGAGACTATGAACCCAGAATCTCAACCGTGTAACTATTTCCTGTGATCCTAATTTCCTAGGGCTAGTTCTACATTTTACTGATGACCTGATTACCTTCCCACCTTATTTGGAGTCTTTATCTTCCCTCAATTCCTGGTTTCCAAAATTGAAAGGAAGACAGAAAAATTTAGAGCAGCATTCTTTTAATAATCTCCCTTTGAAAAGCAACACTAATAAAGGAAAAAACAAAAGTAACCAAACACATTTCCTCCAACAAGTCTGCTTGAAGAGAAGGGGAAACAGGGATTAGGTGTGTCCTGCTCCTCCAACACGGGGCCTAGAAACAGAGGTGCCTTAGAGAGTAAGCTCAGGGCTGGGGCTTGAGATGGGGGCATCAGAGGT
This sequence comes from Scalopus aquaticus, assembly GCA_004024925.1. Classification (NCBI taxonomy): domain Eukaryota; kingdom Metazoa; phylum Chordata; class Mammalia; order Eulipotyphla; family Talpidae; genus Scalopus; species Scalopus aquaticus. Next base: position 127,472 of record PVIJ01002572.1, on the reverse strand, counting down.
TTTAGCCCTTCCTATTCCCTCTTTAAACAACTCTCTTCTTCCTCTATCTCCTCCAGCCTCTCTTCCATGCCTACAGAAATCATTGGGTACCACTCAGAAAACAGAACTCGGGCAGGCAAGAGCAGAACTGGATACAGCACCCAAATATATTCCTTCAAATACATTAACTCCACTGAATCCACAAACTCCCACATCTCTACTCCGTACTTGACTCCATGAGCTGCTTCTCTCCAGGTGCACCTGCATGGTCTTTGAAAGCTCTAGCTTGAGAAACCCCTTCTGGTTACAAGGGTGTCTGGCATGGCAACCAGCAACCTTTGCACCTGGAACACTGTTCCACTGATTGCCTGCACTTGCAGCCACCACCGCTCTGAGAGTCATACCAGAAGGAGAAATGGGGATGGCAACTACCCTCTGCTGCTCTGCACGTGACAGAAATGGACAGAGTTGAGATACAGAATTCTCTTTCTCAAGGCCCCACAGCCTGTATAATACTTCATGCCAACCCCTCCCCATGCTGGCAGTTCTTGATGTGTCATCGAGGAATCTGCTTTGATCTATGGGAAGCATGCTTGTTGGAGCAACATAATGAAAGGGATTATTATTTAAATGCAAGCTCCATGAAGCCAGCGGCAGCACCGTGCCTCTGCAGGGTCTTCGTTGGAGACTGAGACTTTGCAAGGATGTGTTGAGTGCTCCTTCAAGTTGCACCCCCACGGCCACATCATAACTAGGCCTCTCCCCGAGATTCACCTGTTTGATTCACCACTGGGTGTTCACTCTGGGGGGTATTCATAAACTCATCATCCTCAAATCCTGTCTTTCCTCCTCTGGAACTAAAATTCTAAAGGGACCAAAAATAATCCCAGGAAAATTATGCTTTGATTTTAATTTGCTCAAGATAGTGACAATGGAGAAACAATCCATTTTAAGATTTTGTCACCTCTGATTCCACCCAGCTAAGTGACCCTTGCTCTGGTATGCCACTGAGAGGAGCTGTGGAGTCCCAGGTTTGGCTACTGCAGTCATGACGCTGACAGCACCCTGATGGATGTCTGAATAATCGCTCACCTCTGCCAGTGTGTGTGAGCAATGGCAGAGCTGCAACCTGTGCACCTTGCTGGATCGTAACTGGGTTTCCTTATACTAAGCCCTAATCTTGCTACAGATACTTTTCATCCACTGGCCCTGGTTTTGGCCTTAGGGTCTACACAACATAATTTCCCATCTTCACTATTCAAATAGTTAAGTCACAGCATGCCCTTCTTGGCAAACCTTGCCCTCACTTACATCATGGTCTGGATTGCAGTCAGCTCAGTCCACAGAGTATAAAATGTAGAATACACTCAATATAGGTCTCATCAGCACAGACAGCATGGAGACGATGACGTCCCTTTGTTGGACGCAATAAATCCATTACTGCAGCCCACGCTAATTGTGGCTATTTTTTTTTTGGTGAGGTAGAGAGGGCGTTTACAGCATCTAAGTGGCAGATGATGTCCACTGATCTTTTTTTTTAATTTTTATTTTAAAATGTAATACATAAGAAATTACGAAGATAGCAAAAGAGGTTCCAGATACTCTTCCCAAGTTTCTCCCAATGGTTACATCTGATACAGTTTGAGTTCGATATCAAAACCAAGTATTTAATATTAGTATAGTATGTATGGATATTTCTGTGTCATTTTATCACAGATGCAGATTCCTGTAGCCACTACGGAAGTCTTAATGAAGAAGTACTTCATTACTAAAAAGATTCACCTCTAGCCCCACCAGCCATTCCCTCTTTTCCCACTACTACAACTAACTACCAACAACCCAACTGAATGGATGGAATCACACCATAGATGACCTTTGAGGTTGGCTTTCTGCAATTAATATAATGCCCTTACCATCCATCCTACTTGTTGTTTTTTTTTTTTCTGTTCCAATGGTTCATTCTTTTTTTTTATTGCTGAGTGGTATTCCATACTTGGACCCACCAAAGTTTAAGCATTGAGAAATAATCAATTTTATTGACATTGCTGTCAAATTCATGTGTACAGAGTCATTTGTCCCTTATTATCCATATGATGTCTACAGGAACATTCCCTTTCAACCCAGATATCAGTAATTCATGTCTACTCTCCTTTTTTCTTTGTCATTCTTGCAGGAGATTTATCAATTTTATTTATCTTCTTGAGAGAAGAGGTTTTTTTCCTTCATTGATGTTGTTTGTTATTCTGTTTTCAATTTCATTGATTTATGTTCTCGGTTATTTCCTTCTTCCTACTTTTTTAGGTTCTTTTGCTCTTCTTGCTCAGATTTCTGGAGATTTTGGGGGATGGCAGTATAGATTATTCATTTGATACTTTTCTTATTTTCTAATGTAAACATTATTAATGTCCTTCTCTAGGACTACTTTTATTATATCCTTTAAGTGCTGATATGTTGCAATTTCATTTTTATTCCAATATATATTTTATTTGTCTTGATACTCACTCTTTGAATTATGCATTATTTAGAAAGGTATTGTTTAGTTCCAAGTATTGGAGATTTTCATGTTATCTTTCTGTCACTGATTTCTAGTTTGATTCCATTGTGGTTGGAAAATAAACTCTGATTTTAGTTTTTAAATTTGTTGAGGTTTGCATTATATAGTCTGTCTTAATATATATTCCATGGACCTTTGAAAAGAGTGTATACATTGCTTTTATTGATTGGAATGTCCTATAAATGCTTGATGGTATGACTGAGCTCTATATGCTTGCTCATTTTCTAATTGTTCTATTAACTATTGAGAAAGGGACACTGAAATAATAACTGTGGATTTGTCTATTTCTCCCTTCAATTTTATCAGTTTTTGCAGCTGTGTTGTTTCATGCATACACATTTAGGGTTGATATGCCTTCATTACATTTCTGTCTTTGGTAAATGTCTTTGTCTTCTTTCAATTGAGTAGCAGTAAAAATCCTGACTCTCCATTTTGCCTTTTCCAGCACCACCTCAATGAGGAGAGGGAAAGGCACATGATTGCCACCAGGTAGAGGTCAATGTCCAGGTGCCCCATATGGCCTCAACTGACTCCTAGGGAAAGGGGAGCTCTTTATGGCCAGAAAGGGAGGAACTTGGCAGCTTCCCATCTAAGAACATGACAGAGAACTACTGGGAGACCAGATGGCATTTTGAAAAAACCCAGACGCAGAGTCTGATATGACAGTGACAAACGGGGGTGCAAGAAAGCTGGAGAACTGGGGGCCCATAACAACTGTGAATGATGGTAAATCTCCAAAGACCTCGTGTCCAGAGTCCCCACCCTGAAGTGAAACCATGATAAAAGGGGAAGAGGAGTTGATGTTTTGTCTGCACTGAAGCCAGGCTAGCCTGGCCACCCAACCTGCCAGCTGCAGCCTGGAGGCTGAGCCAGGTCAGCGGGCAGACAGTGCAAACGGAAGCCTTGACTTTAAAATAAGACAGGTGAGGGGGCCCATACTTAAGGGAAACAAAGACCACATCAGATTTTAGTCAGGCTAGAACCTTTAAATCAAGCTCCACTCTGATTCTGCAAGTTACCGTTCTCTACTTTTGTTTTTCTTTCCTTTTTATTGTTATTTCTAGAAAAGGTTCCATTTGAAAAATTACATGATTTTAGCTGAAGTAAGGGGGAAAGGAGACTTTTCCTGGGCCTTAGTATTGGGGCCAGCATTGCTAGCATAATGAGTGTGTCCTGACTGACGTGCTCCAGCCTCCGTGCTGCAGAAGCAGACAGGAGTGTGGGAACAAGCCCTTCCCTCCCCCTCTCCACTTTGATCCTCACCAGAAGGCTGCGCAGGTCCACTCTGCCTCCCACAGGGAGGCCGCACTCAGGGCAGCTTCCCAGGCAGGTGGCTGCAGTCACAGAGGCCGAAAGAGGCCCGAACACACATGTGGGGCCAGCACGGGGCCCGAAAGGAGAAAACACAACTGTGCAAGTAGTAGGAAGAGCTCAGCGGGTGACTCCTGTCCATGGCTGACTATAAAATGCCCAACTGGGCACAGTGGGGCACCCACTTCCTTAAATCCGTATTTGTTAATGACAGGAAGTCACCAAGACTTATTTGTAAAATTGTAGAATCAGAGCAATGGTTTAAAATTAGAATATCACAAAATTCTAAAATACTAGAGACCTTTGGTTTAGATTAGATTGTACTTGCATAAGACCAGACAGAGAGTTACCTTGACCGCATGCCTGAGGAGGTGGGGTGAATTTTCCAAACAGATCATTTGTATAAATTAGGGGTCAGCAAACAACCTTACATGGGCCAAATCGGACCCACCACCTGTGTTTGCACAGCCTGCAAGCTAAGAGCGAGACAGGGATATACACTGGCCATCAATTTCATGATGGGAATCAGTACCTTTGAACCTTTAGGGAAATGGTCTCTCCCACCCCACCAAAATCTCATTCATATCACTAACAGACCTGAGTCATAAAAACACTGTACTCTATTATTAATATAATAACAATTCTCTTGTTATATTTTGAACTCAGTAAAAAAAAAAAGTATCTGCCAATTTACTTTCTCTTTCATCACAGAAGTAAATACCCACAATTTTGCCTCTTGGTCAGGAATGCTGAAAATAATTACCTTTGGTTCTTTACAGGAAAAAGGTGTTGACCTGTAGCATAAATAATATAAATAAAGCAGCAAAAGGGCCTCCCTGGTGGCGCAGCGGTTGAGCGCTGCGCTGTGGAGCTGTCGGCAGCGCGCGATACTCAAGTTCGAGGCTCCGGGGAGAATCCCACATGGTGCTGCGGACCTCTCCTGCCTCGCCCGCCGCTCCCCTCAGCAGTGTATTTCTGATCTGCCTGTTCTGCTCCCCACTCTGTCTCTGGTGAACCCACGCATCTGGCCTGTACCCCAGCTTGTATGTATAAATAAATAAATCTTAAAATAAATAAATAAATAAAGCAGCAAAAATTAAGTCTAAGATATAGGTGAACCACCACACAAAATAGGTGAATTTTCAATAATTACCATTCATGAAAGCACAATTGCACTCCATTTGTGTGGCATTCTATAACTTAAAGGTAACAGGTGCATTTATTTGAAACCATTCACTTAATCAGACTCCACTGCTAGGTGGGTCTTTTCTTCCCAGAGCATTTCTGTTTTCAGGTAACATAAAACATCAGCCCTGACTGAAGGGATTCCTGCTAAATGCCTCCCTCCCAACCCAGCTTGATGGCCTTCAAGTGTTCAGATCTCAAATTAACCCTTTGCTGCTCCAGAGAGCAGGAGAATGGGCTCCTGGCCACCCTACACCAGCAGGGGCTTGCAGACCCCCCAGGCAAGGAGGGTTGAGAAGCCCTGTGGTCCAAGGACCCCATCTGGATCTTTTAACCTGGGATGAAGTCATCAGCTTAGAGCAGGCAATTTGGAGAGTGAAAATGACACATTGAACTGAAACACTGGACCAATTTACCAAGCTCTGAGTATTGACTCACAGCCCACTGCCATGGGCAACTTGATAATGCTAAGGGGATTTTTGTTTGTTTGTTTGTAACACTGACATTTTTGAATCTGAAAGCCTCCGTTTCCTAGAGTAGCAGTGGGGTGGAGCTTGAAGGAACAAATGGGACAAGTTAGCAAAATAAGAAACAAAAGAAGCAAAACATTATACAGACATCAAAGTGACCCCCGCCTAGCCTGTGGGGTCTCCAAGCCTACCCCACCCCCACAGTGGGGTAAACTTTTACAGATGGCCTTTTTTTTTTTTTTGAAGAAACTTCTAAGGACACACATTTATAGAGTCAAATAAAAGCTAGACCTGGAGTTTGCAAGTTAGCACTAGAACAGCAACTCCTTCTCTTGTGCTGGGGGTGTGTCTCTAGCACCACTTAGGACAGGAGAGCTTTATAAAGCAGGCGAAAGGTGAAATAAGTAGGCCAGACCCAGTTCCCCACAGCCTGTGAAGGTTTTGGGTGCCTTCAAAGGTACTGATCAGCAACAATGACCCAAGGCCATCAGATGGGCAGGCGCTGGGCTTATGAGACTTATTAATAAAACTCCATCTCTCGTGGCTACTCTGAGTGAGGACAAGTCCCTCCCAAGACCAGCGGCAGTTATGTCCCTTCCTCCACATCGCCACAGGCTCTAAGCCCACCTGCCACAGTCACAGCCAGCCAGAAAGGCCGCCCTTCCTCACCACTGGAGGCAACAGCACAGGCTTAACCAGAGCAGGCAGGGGGGCCATGTGCTCACCTGGCTCTGGGTCCATCTTCTCCTAAACCCTGGAGAAGCAGCAGCAAGACGGACCTCCAGGTGCCCGGGGGCTGCCTTGGGTTGGGGAATAGATATGCCGCATGTCCTGTCTCCGGGGCCAACAGGAGGCGCAATTCCAGGAAGAAAGGACTTTTATTCATCAGAAGTGTCCAAAACGGGGTGGATCACCACGTCCAGGCTGGTAAAGTGTCATCTCCACTGGAAGGTCCACTGTCATGGAACCCTCACATTCTTGAATTCTTAACACTAATGGATACTTAACAATAATTAGATAAATCACACACCTCAGTTTTCCCCTTCCCCAACACTGTCCTCTACAGACACACATACACCCCCCCACACTCTTTCTCTCCTCCTCCTCTCCCCCCACACACATATACACACTGGGAGCCTCTTCTGTCATAACTTGTCATTTGTCTGCAAGCCCTAGGGGGCAGACCAAGGATGTGCCATGGTTTCCTGAATAACTAAGACATTAAGGCATCTTCTTAGCCGACCTCCACAAGATGGTGGGCCACCATAGATAGCCAAAACTACCCACCAATTCCTCAGTCCCCGCCCCCCCTCCCATTTTCAATAGTCGTAAGTTTTGTTCCTTGTAAGGCTCATCCAGAGACCAAAGGCTCCTGACCCTTTCGGCAGCCATTGGGCACCCTGAGCCCATTCTGTGCCATCCACAGAGCCACAGGCAACAATGCACCTTGTGGACAAGCAGTTCTGGCCAGGGGCTGCTTCAGTGACTTGCCCTGTAAAAATCAGATGCTTAGGAAATCTCCACGGACAGCAGGCTGATCTTCAGTGCCTGCCCAGAGCCACCGCCTCCATCTCTGGGCTCCCCCTTCCTCCAGCAGTGCCAGGAGTTGAATGAGCATGTCTACAGTCCCCACTATGTGCTGGCGCCCAGTGCCTCGAACACATGCACTGGCTCAATTCTACAGCAGCCTGTCAAGGGGATACTTGATCCTATTGTTGTCTACATAATACTATGTATTACCTGATTTACAGACAAGAAAACCATGCCTTTCCCAATTTCAAGAACCTGGTACTAAAACTTGGTTTACGCCTTTTATAAGTGGCCCAGCTCAAGTTCTAAGCTCCTTAAGAGTTTTCCGTTTCTACAGATAAAGCAAGAGCACCCCCACTTCGTCTGCACTGAGCTTGCACTACCCTGCATGCACAGCGTGCAGACCCACTCTGGTCTGCATGCCGGTGACCCCAAGCAGCATCTTCCACTGGGGCGCTGGCACAGCTCAATCCCCAGGGGCCCCTGCTGCCCCTCTAACCACATACAGTCCCTGATAGCCTCTAGATTCTCCTTTGCCCTTTGTGTGTTAGAGTTGCCAAGCTGTGCCCTCTTTCCTGCCACCAATTATAGAGTACTACTCACAGGCTTCTGGTCCTACTGAGATTTCAGGCCACACGCCCCCCCCCACCCCCGCCACCTTGTGCAAAGTTAGTCACTCCCCCAGTGTGGTCAATTCTCAAGAGACACAAACAGAAGCATCCCACAAAGGCCTAGTGCTCAAATTGGCAGGGCCCACGCCCTGCCTCTCGTCACCTAGGTAACGATGATGCTGCTCAAACCTGTAGGACCTGTTTCAGCCTCCCTCTTGAGTGTCAGACTCAGGTGTCCAACTACCTGCTGACATTTCCACATAAATGTCCACAAGCAACTCCAACTCCACAAACACACCCCTCTAACTGCTCCCCCCACCACCCTCCCCACCTCCCTTAGTGATATCACCGCGTGCCTTATTACTCAGGCTGGGGACCTATTAGTTACCCGATGTCTCCCGAGCCCTCCAGCCCTGCATCAGTACACATGGATGGCTTTACCTCTATGGGAAGGCAGCTGTTTCCAGCAGGACCGTCTCATCTCTCACCCACCTCCACCCTTGCCCATTCACAGACCAAGCCAAAGCCCCACCACCACCCAGGGAAGGCAGGGGATTAGACACCAAGAGGGCACTGTGTTGGGGTGGACACCCATCACGGAGGACCTTGAATGACAGGATGAAACACCACATTCCATCTCATTTAATAATGGCTTCTGACTTCTAATTGTTTCATTTTAACACAGAACCGCTTTCAAAAGAACTCTTAAGCACAAACTTGAACTATAGGACACATGAGAGAGGAGGCTCTGTGCCTGAAGAAGCATGAGTTCCCTGCTTTCAGCTGAGGCTGAAGCCCTGTGACTTTTCAGAGGGTCCCCAAGATTGGCGGACTAACATGTGGAAACCACTGACTCCCCTTGCCATGGGAGTTGAAGGAGCTCTGAAGACAACCCAGAGGTCCCTGGGAAAGTTTTGGTTTCTCATCTTCCACCAAGAGTAGGTAAGAACCTCAGCAGTGTTTCAGGCAGAGCAGGAAACCCAGGAGGCACTTTCTGCCCAGCTGGAAATAAGACCAGTAACTGCAGCAGCCCCCCAACCAGCTATGACACCCCCGAGACACCTCAGCTGGCCATTCTCATACCAGTGGCCTACAGAAGCCACTGCGGATGTCGCCCCTTCCTGCCTTCGCTCCTCAGGGGGGCATGACTGAGGGGAGCCACTGAGGGTGAGGATCCTAGAGTCTCCCAAATGAGCAAAGCAAGACAAAAGACTTGCTGAATCGTGGCAATCGCTGCTTTGTGTGCACTGAAAACCTGCTGAAAAATGAGATAATCTACACTTTTGCATACTTTAAACCTTAAAAATTACAGAGCCTTGCTGATGTTCCAAAATTATAGCTATGGAGAATAAACATTAGGGGCACGATTTGGGGTCTGGGAGGAACTTAGGGTTTCCTCCAGTGACGGCATGAAAGCCACATGATGGGGAGTCTTCTCCAGAGGCAGGCAGCAGCAGCAGCGGCAAACAGCGAGGCAGAGGGGGGAACACAAGCATAGGGGGGCAGGATGTGCAGCAAGTATGAGACTTGGTCAGAGGACAAAGAGGATGCAGGGGTGGCGCAGGACAGAGGGCACTGTGACAGACGGGGGAAGCCTGGGAGGAGCCGGCTGTGGCCAAACAAGCCTGGTTTGGGCACCTGACTCTGGGCACACAACAGGCTGTAGATGGCTGAGGCTGTGGGCCAGGCGCTGAGGTGACATGTTGCCACGTTGAGATATTTGTTTCTGATGTCTGTCAGTTGATAATCTGTTCCCCTAAGTTCTGTTGCATCCACAGGGCATTCAAAATGCAATTTTTTAATATCCAACAGTTCCTTCTAAACCAAGGGATTGAAATTATCTGAGATGCTGCAGATGAGTCCTGGAGATGCTCTGTTCCTCTCAGTGACACAAAGTATTAGTCAGCTACTCAGGAGGGAGGGGCAAGCCAGCAGGTGAGAACAAGGCAAGGGTGGGTGGGTGCTAGCCATTGACAGGAATGACTATGGACACTGGGGTATGTCATGATTGAAAGAAAAAGTCAAAGGACAAACTAAGAAAAGCCAGCAGAGAGAAAAGCATCACCCTGGGGCAGGAGCAGCTGGAATGCATTGTGTATTCAGGGCCACTCGCTGACACAAGGTTGGGCCACGCACACGTGAGGTGCAAGGGAGGCACAGATGGAGGCTGTGGCAGTCTGTCCTGGCCCTTGTTAGGCCTTTCGCCAACAATGTGAAAGCACCCTGCTGTGTAACGTCCATGGTTCAGTCACTGTCCAGCTGTGAGACCAGGGACAAGTCACTTCCCCCCTTCCTACCTCAGCATCTTTATCAGCGCAGTAAGAGGCCCAACTAGGAGGCTTCTAGGACACCTTCTGACTCTTAAAATCCTGCATCCCTCTGGGTCAACCACCAGGCAGGACACTGAACTAGGGCAGCCATGATCACAGAGGCAAGGCCTGGGGCTGTGGAAATGGGCCAAGGAAAAGTCTCTTCCCAGCCCAAAGACTCCAGGCCTAGGTTCACCAGTCGTCTCAGTCACATGCTCACTTACCACAGGGGCCTCAGGGAGAACAAGACTCAGAACACCAGTCCCAACTAGCAAGCAACCCACTGGGAATGCAAGGCGCCTGTGTTCAGTATTAGCAGCTCTGACACAGGCTGGAAATGACACAGTACACTACAGAATAAATACAAAAGTTCCCTTAACCCAGCAATTCCACTCCTCTGCACACAGCCAAGAGAAAAGCACACGTGCTCATAAAGAAACACAAGAATGGATAAGTTGGCATTGATTATAATTCCAAAAAAGCGAACACAATCTAAACATGGACCAACCTGAGAGCAAATAAATTATTACACTAGATTTATACAATTCAGTAGGCAAGGGACACATTAGCAACTTGTACATTCTCCTTTCAACAACAAGTACAAGTACACAACTCAAAACTGTAAGACTGTGCCAAGGTGCTCTTGTAGATAGTGGGGACATTTGACTGAACTAAATGGATGAAAGCCCTTTCCTAGTGTGGAACAGGTAAAGCAGCCACCACGTAACACTTTAGTGTGACTTGCTATGTGGTGCCCAACAGGGGAGCAACAAAGCAAGGAAGAGGAAGGTGGGGAGGGGGGCATTTTTTACAAAGTAGTCAGGCAAGGCCAGTGCTGGCTATGCTCATCATCTTAAACTGAACAGTTGGTGCACATGGGTTTAATTTAATTACTCCTTACTCCTTTATCTATGTCTGATACATTTCAAAATAATTTTAATTACAAATATGACTGATAAGGGAAGTAATTAACTGATGACAAGATAGTCTTCCACCTTAAACCTAACATATCCCAACCTCATGATCACAAATCATGGGTCCTCTCCACATACACACCCTCCCACCCCCTGCACAGACAGCTTAGTGCTCACCTGGGGCTGGGGGAGCCCTGACCTGCGGACATATCCCTGAACATACCTTTGGTGGATACAGGCACAGACATTAGGGCACACACACACCACCCAACTTCCCACCCGGGGAGGCTGGTGTCTTGTTCTCAAGGTCAAGAGGGGTGCTCTGGTGTTCCTGGAATCCAGCCAGTTCTTGTAGTGCTTGCTGCTCGCTCGCTAACCCGATCTACCAAGCAATCTATCAGAATATTATTCAGCCATAAAAGAGAAGGAAATCTTGCCATTTGCAACAGCATGGATTAACTTTGAAAGCATTATGCTAAATGAAGTAAATCAGATAGAGAGACAAATACTGTCAAATACCCTGTGATCTCACTTACATATGGAATTTAAAATAACAGTAAACCAAGCTCATATAGAAAACAGACTGGTGGTTTCCGGAGGTGGGAAGTAGAGCAATGGGCAAAATTAGTGAAGGTGGACAAAAGTACAAACTTCCAGTTATAAAACAAGTCATAGGGAGATAATGTACACATTGGAGACAATAGTTAATAAAATTGCATATTTGAAAATCACTAAGAGATTAGAATTTGAAAGTTCTCATCACAAGAAGATATATATATGTGTATGTGCATGTACACACACACATATTTAATTATGTGTGTTGCCAGATGTAAATTAAACAAACTGTGGTGATCATTTCGCAAAATACATACTGACTTATGTTACACAACTGAAATTATTATAATGGTATAGATCCACCACATCGCAATTGAAAAAAATAGAAAAGAACTTGTCTAGTCCTTGAAGAGACCCCTGCCTACTCAGGGGAGAAGGACAAGGGGACAAATGATTGTGAATACTCTGCAAGATGGAAGACCACACCCCAGAAGACATCACAAGAAGAGTCACAAAGGGCAAAGAGAACTCAGTAGCCAACAAGGAAGAGGAGGGATCAGCATATGCAAAGCAGAGAGGTCAAGTGTACTGTGAATTCGGTGCCATGTGCACTCCAGTACAGAAACGAGTGGAGGCCGACTCATCCCCTTGGTAGTATCACTACCTATCATCTCATTCCACTGCCAAATTGCAGGCAAATGAACATGTCCCATAACCAGTGACAGGCTGTGGTCAGAGGTGCTCATACAGTGGTGGTGACAAAGATGCTAAGCTTGGGGAGCTCCTGTAGATCTGACACCTTAAATGTTAGCATCACAAGGAGAAATAGCACAAAACCACAAAGCTGCATCCTGCAACACAAAGGTAAAGAGTGAAGAGAAAAGCACCACAGTGGAGTCTATTCTCAGACACTTTGCTTTACTACCATCTATCTGGATTTGGTAGATGAGAGCATACTCACAGAGTACTTGCAGTACCTTTTAAATAAATCATTTTATGAGAAGTTATTTCAGTCCATGACTAGTCTGAAAATCTAATTTAGACCAGATGAGTCAGATACAATGATATGCCTCCCTCTTTTTGCTTAAAGAGTACAACAGCAACCACCTTGCATATTCATTGACAACACAGAGCTCCCCAGGGGAGTAGCTGGAGGGCCTCAGGGCTGTAGACTGCTTTCTGGAAGCCTCCACTAAGCCGTCTGTGCAGGAGTATTGGAAGAGCACCCTGAGAGCAATGCTCCCTTCCCCAGTGGGGGCCACAGCTTCCAGACACAGCCTCTGGGAAATTTCTAATTGTCCGACCCAGTGGAGAACTGACCACACATTTTGAAGGTTACTAGACGATGTAGATGGTTTTACTACTGTTTCAACTCTAATTTACAAAAGAATGTCATTTTTTATTCCAAGTATTGTTCCCATTAGCACTTCAATTGTTACAGAGGAATTTTGCAATCCACATGGAACTCAAACAAAACCATACAATTATGTATGTTCTTTATTTTTGAGCTTGATAATACCTAGAAACCTCTGTGCTATATTTTGCCTACATGAGAATTGTTGATTCAAGTACCACATTTTATATTTTATGAAATTCTCATGAAACATAAATTCAGCTGATTCTATTTAAAAAATTGGACTGTGAAAAGCAAACATCTGAATAAGTAAAGAATAACTGAAAAAATCTCCTGTGCTTCTGAAATGGATGATATAGAATGGAACTACTCAACATTTATCAGCCACCTTTGGAAACAGTGCTGATGCAAGCAATGTTGAGAGAAGAAAAAAAAAAAAAACCAAAACAGTGACTTCAGGATTTTCATCCAAAACCTAATTTGATATAGTATTTTTTTTTTTTTTGGTATATCCATCCTTATTTGATGGCTCCAATTCTAAGACCACTGCCAAGTTCCTTGTGGTATGGGGCCTTGGCTGGAGCCCTCCCCTATCAGAGAACTGTTCTCTGCATAGGGTATGAGCTGACATGAAACATGAGGGATTGAGTGACGGGGATGCAGAGGAAGATGAATCAAAACCCTCCTGAAGAGAAGCAGAACCTTGTGCCCCCCATTATCCATCTCGGGCATCATGGGTAAGATCCCGAGATGCCCCAAGTGATTGCTTAGGGACTGCCCTACTTGTCTGGAGGCTTAGTCCATCCAACTTTAGAAGACTGCTGTGGCCTCTCATAGCACTGGCCTCTTGGAAATACTATCTCCTGAATCACTGCCTTTTTCAGTGACTCATCCCTGTGGAGCAGGGTCCTATGAATGTGTGGCGTGAACATCACCAACACCTGAGACCCAGTGGAGCAAGCAGCACTGGAGGGGTTGGAGCAGACTGCCGGGGGGGGGCACACAAGCGGCAGGGGCATTGCGGAGGATTCAGGTTACATGGCTGGCATGTGGGCGCCTAAGAAACCTGGGAGGAAATAAAGCCACTGCCCCCATGAATCTTTCCTTAATTCCCCCACAGCCCTCTGGCTCTTGTGATGTCACTGCACTCTATACCACTTTCAGCATCCCTTTGTATTATGATTCTTTGTATCCGACTGTGCTCATTTTCCATTGCTATAAAACAAATTACCACAAATTTAGCAGCTTACAACAACTTATATTTACTATCTCACAATTTCCATGGGGCAGGACTCTAGGCAGCTGAGTAGAGTCCTCTGCTCTGGGTGTCATAATCAAGGTGTCATAATCAAGGTGTCATGGGGGCTGTGGTCCCATTCCCAGCTTGGGGTCCCATTCCAAGCTTATGTGGTTGTTGACAGCATTCATTTCCTTGTAGCTGCAGAATTCATGGCAACTTGCTTCTTCAAGGTCAGTAGAAAGGAGAGTCTCTGACTTCCACTTCTGTTAAGGGATTTGCCTTGTTTAGGCCCATCCCACACAAGATAATCTCCCTTTTAACACACTCAAGCTCAACTGACTTGGGACTTTAATTATACCTGCAAAATCCCTTCACCTTTATTATATGATGTAACCTAATCCTATTCCATCATAATCACAAGTTTTATGTATATTCAAGGGGAAGGGCTTATACAGGGAGAAGGGGAGGGACTCTTTTGGGTCATCTTAGAATTCTACCAAAGCAGTCCATGTCACTTTTCCTACAAAATTCTAACCTCACTCTCCTTAGCACCTCATCTTGGATTAACACTACAACCTGTCATTTTTTAATTTATACTGTTTTCTGCTGTCCTATACTCAGAACCCAAAGTGACTGGTTCATATAAGGCAACCAAGTCACACTCGCTGATGAATGAAGAAGTCAAATGATTTTCATTTATTGATGTCTCTGACTACAGGAAAACTGGGGCTACAAACTGACAAAATGCCATAAAATCTGGAATCTTGGGAATCTTTCTGTAGCTCTCCAATTAAGATCTGGATGATTGGAGAAAACAGGAAGAAGGTCTGGGAAGAAGGGTGAGAGGCAGCAGTGTGTGCACAGGGAAGCTACTTGGGGCATGACGGTCATGAGAGTGCATACTGGGGAAGACTGGAAAGCAACAAAGGCAGGTGGCCATGCCTGCAGATACTCTCCTCACAGCTGCCTCTCCAGGCCTGCCTTGGTTTGACCAATGTGCCCAATTTGGCTCCCATCCTCAGGCTCGGACATTGGATATAAACCAATACTCACCATGCTAATCCTTCAAAAGTCCCGGATCAATATGAATACTAGCCCCTACGTGACCGGACTGGGTACTATGTTACCTAACAAGATGACCTCTTTGAAGTTGAAATAGAACAATATGTCCTTGGTGACATCATGGAGACACTACAGCAACTAATAAAAGACATGCAGAAGACGGAAAATCAAACAGCCATTCCTTCTGTATTTTACCTAGAATTGTACAATGTTGGAGCAAGAAGGGATCCAAGAGCTCATCCAGTTGCATGCTATCCCAAGCCTTGCAGCCCTAACAGGTAAATTCAGTCTCTCTTTTGGAATATACCCAATGCAAAGTTGCATGATCTGTGGCTAGAACAATAATTGCCACATACCTGCCTGAATTTAACTCAACAACCATTCTGGAAATGCCTGGTATTTCCCAGAATAAGCAATACCATATATAGTAGTCCTGCTCTCACTCCCCCACCTCTCCAACTGTTGACAGACCTCCCAAATCAGTCATGGCACTCTTTCCTGCTGATGCTGGATGTGGCTTCAGAATCCTCAACAGAATGCTCCAGAAAGTCACCACTGATCAGTTTATATTGGCAACAGAAATAAACTAATTTTCCAACTCTGTTCTTAGAGCTTGTCTGCAGTCAAAAACCACTTTCATATACCTCCTATTCATTACTGCTAATCTGCCTTTAAAAGCAACAATTTTGTCCCTTCCTCCAAAACAACCCCTCTCTATCTAACTAACATCTAAACTTATCCCCCACTTAAGCACTTGAAGAGTCAAGTGCAGTCCCAAGGGCAGGGTTACCTGGGAGGGAAAGGATAGCGCTCTAATTCTGGGACCCCCAAGGCACCCGAGGAATGTTTCAGGGGACCCTGGAGCCAAGAAGGCACAGGGGCGCATAGACAACTGTGTGCAGTGGGGACCACAGAGTGCTATCCTGCCTGTGGGAACAGGCTCCAGCAGTGAGGGAGGCCAACCCAGCACTGGAGTGGATTTGGGAAGCCCAGTTTTAGGGAGCTGGGAGGAGAGGAGGCAGAGGAAGAAGATACTGAAAACCAGGTCAAATGAGAACCCTCTGAATCACCCTTGATCACTGGTCATATTTCTACTGCCTCCTTATTTTATGTCTTCTGCTCACACGTGCCCTGTTCTCACTATAAAGTGTGCACGTGGCCATTCTCATTAAACACTGAGTAAGACCAAGCAGACCTCCACAACATGAACCAATGGAAGCTCAAGACACATCCCTTCCATTCACTCATTCAGTTTTTTTTTTCATCAAACATAAGTTGACTACGAGGCACCAAGAGGCAGGCTAGGGGTATAAAGCTATGAAGACACTATTCCTGCCTCAATGAACTCATAGTTCATCTGTTTCAGAGACAGGTAAATAACTCCCTGAGATACCAGTTTCTACAGCACAATTCACATGTGCATGTACTTTATCTGCAGAAATGATCACCTATTTAAAATCAACACATACACCATTTTGATCTAGTGAACTAAGCAAAAATTGATCAAAAAGCAAATTCAGTAATTTGGCATTTGTTTCTAAGTACCAAAACCAAATCAACTTGTGCTACAGACTTTAGAAAAAGGACATTCTAAAAAGCTAAAGCTTCAGGTTAGCAAATCTGGGCTTTTTCACTTGATGGGCACAAACCAGCGGCTTCCTCAGGACTTCTCTCCCCCTCAGACATGAATCCTCCCATCCATTCTCTCTTTCACTCACTTCTCACTGAGCTCCTGGAACACACCTAGCATCGAGGATGGAAATGACATGTAGGAGCCCCACGCCAGGCAGAAAGTTAGCCTGGGTCTGCGGCCCACAGTGTACACGCAACACACTCATATCGGGGCGCTGAGTGTCAAAACCAGGATATGCACAGAGAGCCGAAATATTGAGGGGCAAGAGAAGGTATATGGTACCTGAGCCCCTTCCAAGGATGAGCAGGCTGCAAGGGATACAGCATAAAGCAGGGGAGGAGGAGTAAGGGCATCTCAGGCAGATGCTGAGGCCAGGGAGAAAGCTAACGTGGCTGGACATCTAGGGGAGGCAACGGTAAGCACTGCCCACATACACGGGCCACCACTTCATTCTGAGGATGAGAGGAGCCACGGGACGATCTACACCAAGGGCTGAGGAGATTAGAGCAGTGCAGCAGGAGGTCAACCCAGGTAACAGGGTACAAAATATATCTAAGAGAGGCAGGACTGAAAGCAGAGAAACTTAGGAGGTTGGTAAAGCAGATTAGGGAGTGGTATGAACTCAAACTAGGACTGGGAATGAAAAGAGATGTAGGTTTTCACTGAAAGGGAATCAGCAATAGAGAAGTCTGAATTTGGTGGTTGGTGATACCAGACTGGTCCATGTAGGAGACCCCAGGGAGCTGACCTGAACATAATGGGTGACTGTGCTCTTGGCCAAGATAATGAACAGAGCTGCGGGGGCTCTGCTGGGGGACAAAGATGTTGGCTTAGGTGCACTAGGGAGACCCAGGATGCAGTTGGCTCCGTGGATGGGGGGCATGCACTGACTGGGCAGGGGGCCTGGTGCATATCAGCAGCAGGGAAAGTCAGGAAAGAGTGAGGCCCTGCTGAGAATCTGGCCCCATCTACCAAGAGCTCTCGAAACTCCAAAATGCAGGGATCTAGGAACACAGCCACTGACATTTCCCCACAAATCCCAGTCATGAAAATTGTTTTAAACCCAGTTTGGGGCTAGGTTACAATTTGCTTAAGACATTCTGTTCTGTGAAGACGGCATCTGTAATAGAAACCCTGTAACAGACCACCACATGTGAGATAGTGTCATAGCCCAGGAAATAGTGACTGCAGTTCAGGGAGCACCAAAGTCAGCAATTCCTCTGGAAAAGTCTATTGAGCTAGGAGAAGACAGAGTGAGGAGGAGAATCTTTGGTACGAAAAGGAAAAATTCCTGATGAACACAGCAATGAGATTCAGTCCTGGAAAATTCCACACATAGGAATGGCCAAAATAGCTGGACTTTTTGTTTTCTTCTTGTCTCAGATAAAAGGACGATGATGAAGGTATAGTGGAGAAGAAAATTTGGGGGAAATCTCTTTGGCTGAGATTGACAGGAACGGCTCTCAGGTCACGTGCTCACTCACAGACATGACTGCCCACAATTGGGGGAGCTTTTTCCTTTCATTGTTTTTGTCTACAAATTGGCCTGAATTTCTGGAGGGAGTTGACTGTATGCAGGACGCAAGGTGAAAACTAAAACAGCATTGAATGAGCCTAGGAATCGGTCAAGTTCAGATTCCAGTATGACAATATTAAACTGAACCATTTGACTTTGTCATTTCTGGAGGTAAAAATGGTCAAACAGCAACAAGTTCACATGATTTGGTCCAACAATGCTCCAGGTTGGAAACAGTGTTTACCAGGTAGACCTAGTTGCGTATTGCTTTATAAAGATTGCTCCTCATGCAATTTTTTTTTTACAACTTAATGCTTATTGTGTCAAACAGTATTAATAACCAATTTTTGCTTTAGAAAAATCAAATTTCAAAGAAATGCCTTATTAATATTAAGCAAACATTCTGTAATGTTAAGAGCCAACCATTCTGTAATCACAGAGAAAAAAAATATTATCAAATGAGGTAAGGGGTAAAATCAAAATGCTGTTTAAAGTTGGAAGCCACCACCTGAAATTAGGAATTAAAGGAAAACATCCTAATAGCTGCCAAAGGTGGCACTGGGTCTATCCCAACACCTTCCCACCCACTTAAGAATCTGGAGGAAAAGCTAAGGGCACTTTGTGCGATCACAGGTCACAAACTGGCTCCCTCGCTAGTTCTGGCAGGACCTCCCAGCCCACCTGATGCACCACATTCCTGCAGACCAAGCAGTGTCACCAGAGGGAACACAGCAACCACAAGGCTAATGAGCAGCACTTCCCCCAAAGAGGGCAGCAGCAGAGCCAAACCACCTCCAGCCTGTCTACCCATGAGAGCACAGGTGAAGACGTCCCTGAGCCCTGAGGCTGGGGCAGCCAACCACACATCATCAAGATAGATCTGAGCCAGTCGCAGGTCCAAAAAAACATGGGGGCCTGCTGGCAGCACCCTCTCCTGGGAAGTGCAGTGCTGCAGGAAGTCACAGGGAAAGCGAGTATCCCATGAGTCCAGTTCAGATGAAAGTACCGTAACACCAAGTCAAACCACTGTACAAGGGAGACATGTGAACTACCCAATGCCAGCCCATTTTTGGCCCCTGTGACTAAGCAGGCGGGAGAAGGAAGAACACAGCCCAGCTCCCCTAGTTTTTTAAGGGGGGTGCAGACCTAATGCAAGGTAGGGATGGAGGGGTGGCAGGAGCGGCCACAGAGCACTCTGATCGTAATAGCATTTCTGTCACCACACACCGACAGCGGCAGCCAGAGGGACTGGACTTCCCTCCCCCCGCAGGGCAGGCTGGGGCTTTGCAGCCATGACCAAACTCCCTGGCAGTGCGGCCAGTTCCACCTGGAGGCCACATCCCCAACAGTGTGCCAGGTGGGTGAGCCTGAGGTCAGGCTGAGGTGAGACACAGCCAGAGCAGAGAGAACATCGGATGCCACCAACAATCTCAACCACTACCAGGAAGAAAGAAAAGCAAATCGTGGAGTCCATGTCTCCCCTGGCCACACTGGGTCAGCTATCTCCAGCCTTATGCCAGGTCCCCTCACAAGTGGGGACCTGACAGGCAAGAACTCCACTGGACATGCTACTCTCCTAATTGCTCAAATGAAGAGTTTCAAGCACATAAAGTCAGAGGGAGCGGATGCTAACTCTCCCTTGGGGAAGATGCGCTTCACAAGTGAGCCTGTCTTCCCCAAGTGGTTGCTACAGCAGAGGAACCCAGGCCCCAAGACGCATGGTGTTCCTCACTGCCGCAGAAAGCACCCAAGGACAGGGAGAAAGACCCTCCTTAGAGGACACTCTGCAACTGAATGGATAAGGTGAGGAAACAGGTAAAGGGCCCAAGAGAATCCTCCTACTCCATTAGGTGGCAAATATCAGGCCCGATTAAAAAATAAGTACAAGCACACCATGGGGTGGGACGTTTACATAAAATTAACAAAACAGAATAGACATCGCACACAAGAGTTAGATAGAGAACTTCCTCTCAAAAAGGATTTGTTGCAGGACATAGAAGTGCACACATGTAACAGCTGTGAATTTTCAAATAAATATGTTAGTAATAACATATTTAACAAAATGACAAATCACTTTTTAAAAATGCCTATAAAATTCATCAGCGGGAGTAAGTGTGCCCTAATCACCAGGAATATGAAGATTACAAAGAATGATCACCCCAGGCTGGGTAAATAAGCAGACATGAGGAACACTGCTGGATGCATATATTCACATATACTTTCTGGAGAGACAATTAATTGATGCAAAACAAGATGAAAAGGTACCTATCTTCCAATCCAGGACTTCCCCCAGGTAATACCCAATAACAACCAGGCAGCTTGTGGAAGGATGGGGTATCAGGCTGCTGTAACAAGTATCACAGACTGGGGGATGGAAGCAACAGAAACTTCTCAGTTCTGGAGGCTTGAAGTCCAAGATCAAGGTGTCAGGAGGATTGGTTTCCTCAGAGGCCTCTCTTGTTAGTTTGTAAATGACCATCTTTTCCCTGTGTCTTCACACACTAGATTGGGGCCTATACTAATAGCCTCATTTTAACTTAATCATCTCTTTTAAGGCCCTGTCTTTTTTACATACGGTCACATCTGAGGCAGCGGACAGGAGCTTAACATATGAATTGGGGGGTACACAAATAGCCCATAACAGGTAATTAATGTATTGATGTTAATTATAAAGATAAGATCAGTCATAGAAACATACAAATAAGTCCCTTATTTAGATCTTTCTTGAGTGCTTCAATCTTCACAACCCTCCTATAAAGTAGATATTATCTATCTCCCTTTAACAGGTGAGGAAGCTATAGTTTAAAGAAATTGAATAGTTGTACCAAGAGATAAGAAGATGAGATAAGATAAACTCAGCTTCTCACATTCATGCTTTCAAGTTCCTGTCCTTCCAGCTGTAAAGGGCACTTTGGCCTTTGATGCTTAGTGGGATATGGGTTATTTTTAATATTTTCCTTTTTATGCTGTTTTTCAGACAATTATGCATCCACACGTTACACAATAAAAGCTATTTCCATTTAAAGAAAATATGTACATCATTCAGTTTTATTCCAATAGACTTGATACTTTGACACCCTCACCTCTGGGATCTATCTGGCTCCTTCCTTTGACACTAGACGATAAGGACTTTTTACAGTAGATTCAAAGCACACTATTTAGGATTGAGATGAAAGCCTCACTGTTATCGCACTGCAAGTTCAACCAATGTAGCAAGTCTCCAATAGGGAATCTTGTCAACACATTCTCAACGGCTCCCCCTACTCTCAGCCTCTGTTTCCCAAGTTGGGTTATTCAGACTACAGGACACCTTTGTCCATGTGGAGATAATGACCTTTAGACAGTCATGTAAGCGCTGGGGTAGGGGAGAAGGCGGAAGACAGAGCTCAGCTCTATACATATTCAGAAAGTCCTAGGATGGGACATGAGGGAGTAAAAAACTTATGCTGATTGAGAACCAAATTTGCAAAATAGCAATGGCATCATAAACTTTTGTGCAGCTATAATAAATCTGGGCTCTTGTAATTTAGGTAACTGTAATTCTCATTTCACAAGACTATTAGCCATTAGTCAGAGGTCTCAAGCTTAGATGCATATGTGGCACAGAGGCAACCTAAGGGTAGCAAGAGGGAGCAGTGGGGACTGTGGTAAACAGAGCCCATGTGCCCCATGTAAACAAAACAGCTGCTTGAAACGTCAGTTAATTGTGGGCAGGCAGCAATGTGGGTTCAAAGTTTTAGCTTTGATTTTCAAGAAAAACCAGAAGTTTTTATATCAAATATCCTAATTTCTAAATATCCATAATTAAAAAAAATTAACATACAAGGTTGGGCAAACAAAATACTGACAGGTTAAATTTGACCCCACGGACTACCAATCTCTGCCAGTTTACATGATTCCCTAGTTGCACCAACTCATCAAGAGGAGGGACGAGTAAGGCTCTATCCTTAACACTGACATCAACACCCATGAGGCTGGCAATGGACACCACCTGGACAGTCGTACCACTGTGTCATCCACACCAAAGCTGCCTGGTGTATCTCTGAAGTTCCTGACCCAGCACAGAAAGCACCCTCGGCCAGAAGCAGAGGAGAGAAAGGTCCTTCCCAGCGAGCAGAGCGGGTGCATCAGGGCCAGTGTAAGGGGGTAGAGGAGAGTCAGGCCAGGCACTTCAGCGGAATTAAGTGCACATGTGGTAGCAGGCCCTGACCTTGGCTCAGGAAGGGAGCAGCTCCCCCTTCTGTCCCCATATCCCCACTTCCATGCCAGATTGGGACCCTCCCCTCCTACAGTCTGCACCCAACCTCGGTACTACATCTTTGCTCTGAAATGACAAAGTGCAAACTGGAATATTTCTCTGGGAAGAAGGATGTTAGTTTAATTACTATTTGATCATTCTGTACCATCACTTCTCTCTAACATCATAAATCTCTTTCTACACGAGTATTTCTGTTCCTGGTGATATGCATGCCAACAAAAACCGTCTGACCAGAAGCCCTGATCCTCATTAACAGATGCCCTAATATGCAAGGTACTTTTTTCCTATCATGAAATATAGTGGAGTGATATTTGGCAAGGCACTGAAATTCTCTGGGTCTGGTTTTCCAAAGAAGCTTAAAATATGGATTTTTTTTCTTAATGTTAAATCTCCCAATTTTTAAATGTTGACAATCATTAAAAGATTTATAAAAACATTTTATAGTGACAGACAAAATATCAGTTTTTTCCTAAAATGAACAGATTAAGCCAAAGAGCTGTAAAACCTACCTTTGATAAGAACTGGAGAGATTTCTGATGAATAGTCTAATTTTGGGCTTTTGGCTATTGGGGTTTTTGTTTTCGTTTTTGTTTGTGCTTTGTTTTGGCTTTAGGGGAAATAATCAAATTTCTCTACGTAAAATTAGTCCATAAGGAGCAGGTACCCTTCAGGTGCAGTAAGAAAGAGCAACTGATCTTACCCATTCTACTACTCTCTTTCTCTTTTCTCCCCCAAAGCACATCATCTATATGCAATTTCTAAACACATAAGACGTGTAGGATTCAACATGTCAAACAGGCATGCACAGCATCTCTTGAGCACAGTAGATGTGGTGGCACCCCCAGGGCCTAGTATAACCCAAAGGGAAGGCACAGTATGGAAAGCTGAAGTTCCCAAGAATATATCACTCCAGGTCCTCCTTCAACAAGAATAATTGTGAGGTACAAAATTCCACAGTAGATTTCTATTAAATACTGGCTATCGTGAACAACTTTAGATCATTAGCTTTAACCATCCAAGAATAATAAGTCAGATAAATATTATTTCTACACATTGTGTATTTAAGACCTCTTCCCAGCAGCCAGCTCACATTTTTGGAGAGCACTTGACTACACTGTAATTCAAAACCTATCTTACCTCTCAGCAGATACATCCTCAACTAAAAGCAACAGATTGCTGGGCCTTAAAAAAAAAAAAAAAAAAAAAAAAAAAAGAGCTGAACAGAGGGCAAGTGCAAAAATAAAGATAAATTAGAGGAGTTCTAAAAGCAGATGTGGAAAGGCCTGGGTGCTCCAAATGCTCTTGTTTCCTTTGGATCCATGGGGCTCACACATGGTCACAGAGCAGAGTTGCTGAGGTAACTTCACGACGGGCATGCTTCTCCCCAGCGCTGTGACACTGAACCCACAAACAGCCTAGTTTGTAATATAGCTTTTAAGTGTTGTCTTGACCCAGTTTTGAGGCCCTGGCTAGAGGTGAATTAGGTCCATGTCTCCAGCAAATCATAAAGTCCACACCCAGGCCACCAGCCACGTCAGCTCTCACACTCCAAGTCACTCCACTCCCACCTCGTGGCCCTGGCACCAGATACCAGACAACAGAGGACAGCCCCAACGTGCCAGGTAAGGCCTCTGGAAACTATTCAAAGTAGCCAATCCTGAGCCTGCTTCCCCCACATCCCACCTCACCAGAAAGCATAATAAAGGGTCCACCCAGGGGCCCCCACAATGCCTCCTGTACTTCCTGAGTGGCCCTGTGTGGCACCTGTATTCTCCCCAAAGAACTCTGTTACCAACCTATAAAACTTTTGTCCGGTTTCTTTCACTTGATCTGTGTCTGACCTCATCTTACCTCACCCCGGTTAACAGGGTTAAAATGAGGTTGGACAAAGAAGCAAGTCAATAGTTGTCCTTGATTGCATAAATTTGGTGGCTGCCGGCAACTGATCACAGCCTTAAAAAGCTGACATGAGAAGTTCTTCAACATCAGGAAGGGGTGACTCAATATGTGGCTAGAAAAAATGGGTTCCTTTATATAAAAAAACAAGTCACACCCCAAGAAATCTGTTGTTTATGTCCCTCAGAAGGTACTTTCCTGGCACAGGTTTAGTCCGATACATCAAAATGTGCCAATGCCATAGATCGTGCACTAGTTATCCCAAGTCTTTTGTGTCTTAGCTCCAGAGTGGCAGGCATGCAAAGGCACCTCCATCCCAGGGAAAGCAGGACCTGCTGTGTAGTGACCTGAATGGGAGCAAGCACCTGTTTGTTTTGCAGGTAACACATGGTGTCAGTGGCACCTGCAGACTGCACATTTTATCGACTGTCTGCAGTGAGGGTCTTGCCTCAGTGGCATTTTCTGTACAGACAGGAACATCAGGTGGTTGCAGGGCTCTCTCCTGGTCATGCTTGGGTTCTGATGTTCTGATTCTCAAACATTTGGCAATTGTCTTGGCATCTCTCTGGCATGGATAAGAACACCACAAGTGAATAACCCCAGTGGGCTTATGCTAAATCACCACTAAGGTAGAGAGCCAAGTTCAGCTTGCCAAAATTTATGTAGCTCACCATTTGTGGCCTTGCACAGACACGGAGCCTAATCTGCCCCCATGCCAATGATGCATCCCTCAGCAGCATGCAGACCCCTATTCCCGCCAACCAGCTCACCACACGACTGCTCACTAGAAAGGGCCTTCTCAGCTGGGCGAGTCCTTTCTTCCTAACTCCCTTTATGTGGCAGGACTGATAACCACCCTCAGGTCCAAAGTCACAACTTGTTCGCTGGCTACCTCCCCTAAGAATCCAGGAAGCCCAACACCCACTCTGCCAACCTCCCTTGCAGCTACCGGAAGTTGTGTGACCCAGTTTCAACCCCACAGGAGAGCTGCAAGGGGGCTTCTGACAAAAGCTTTGCTGTTCTAATAAGAGGGGGCTGACCACAGCTGCTCTCCCTCTCCCCAGTCTTGAATGTAGATAAATGTCAATGTGTATACTGATGATTACACTCTAAAAATGCCATATATACTTCTAGATAGGAGGCAGGAGAATAAACATTTAGATGATTACAGTATTATTTTTAAGAGCTGTGTGTGTGTGTGTGCGCGTGTGTGTGTGTGTGTGTGTGTGTGTGTACACCCACTGGGGAAGAATTTTTTGTGAAGTTAAGAAGATGTATGCTTTAAACAAAAACAATAATATATTCTCAGTTTGGACCCATTATTCAAAGTTAGGGGAGTTTAGATATATTTCCTTCCTTGTAGTTCAACTTACAAATGTCCATATTATAAGTGATTTGGAAAATAAACTAGAGTTCTCCCGCCCTTCTTCTCTGCCTCCCCCCATTCTATGTGTTACAGCAGTGTGATGGAAATACGAATATGAGAATCAAGGCTTGCACGGGTCTGTTCACACTCAAAGACAGCTGCATTTAAAGACTACATAACGGGACAGAGTTTAGCCTACAATTAAGTTATTTACATACACCATAAAAGTCTCCATGTACTAATATATTGAGCAAAGATATCATAAAATTGATCAATAAAGCATCTCTACTGAACACCTGCAATATGGATCTACTACACATGCATAAAAAGATGGAAGGTGGACAGAGAAGTTGACACTGCAGGCACAAACACCATAAGCAGAAAGACAAGAGGTTGAGGAATTCACTCATATACATTTAGCATTTATCCAAAAAAAAATGAAAATAACACTGATTTGAAAATAAATCCTTAAAGAATTCTTTTTAATGAGCCCGAATTCTTATTTTTGGCTGTTGCCCTCTTTGCAGAGGCCTGTCAGAAGGAGGGCAAAGGGGTGGGGTTCAGAGTTGGATGTACCAGGTCCCACTTCCGTTCTCCATCCAGGCATCCTGCACATCAGGAGCCAGGCTCAGGGTAAAGCACAACAAGAACTGTAGGAGACTTTCATTTTACCTGTTTTATTCACTTTTAACCATAGGCAATAAGTGATAGGGAATCACATTTCAATTATTTTTCCAGCATCCACGGGAAAATGAGCTTTGGGTTTTTGTCTCTTATACAAACACAGCACCTGGAGTTGGGAGGCTACAGGCAGACAGGCAGGAAGGGGAACAGACGCTTGATCAGCCTGACATGTTCCAGGGCGCCGTGTGGCCCCTGCTGGAGCACACACTAGAGGCGGTGACTGTATGAAGCCAACACCCAACCTCTCGGAGTCTCAAATTTTGTCAGCTGCAAAGTAGAGATATTAATTATCTCCTTTTAGAGATCAAAACTGTTGATAGCAATTTCACAAGGTCCAATCTAATGATTGCTGTCTGCCAATTTACAGCTTTTTTACCAGATCAAATGAAATTTATATGAAAGGTACACAAAAATACTGTAACTATAAAGAAATCATTAACTTTATGACCTGGAACAGGTCATAAACTCTACACAGTACTTCAAACTCTACACATGCATTGCTTTCTAGAAAAATGAAATTACAGAAGAGGCTTTCAGAATCACTTTAAAATGCAAATTGGCCTGGCCCAGATCTAACAAGTCAGAAGCAGCAGGACCTGCTGAGATGTGAACATTTTTGACAAACACCCCTGAGATAAGCTCAAATTGGAGAAACTATATTTTTCCTAGGAAATAAATTATTCTCTTTGGCTTTGGGGGACTATACACTGAAATGCAGGCTTTATCCAAACCCATTTAGCATGTTCCTTTCCTCACCAATTAAAGGAGATTACAAAGGACCTGTACATTATACCTGAAACCAATCTATATTATGTCAATTATATTAATATTTAAAAACAAGGCTAGCACACTGTATTTTTTTTTTCTTAACAACAGGTAAGAAACATCAGGTGAAAGTTAACAAAATTAGTTCAATCATTAATTCATTTTAAGGAATTGATGAAACCTAATGAAGATGTCATCATTTGTTATGGGGTATCTTTACCACCTTACTCCAGAATGTAAATCTTTTAAAAAGCTCAAAGGATAGAAGTCTCTGCAGGTGACTCCAGTCCTCCTGTGCACTGGGCCACACACTAGATAGGTAACTTACCCCTCAGAATGTAGTTCTGATAGTTCTGATCTGCTTCAGCTCCCACCTTGATCAAACATGTCAGACCTTCAGCCACAACAAATTCATGCACCAAATCCTTGTCATCCTGGCAGGAAATGGGAAAAACAAAACATGATTTCAAATATGGTCGCCCCCTCCATTCTCCATTCAGGTTATGCTGTTACAACTATGTATAATCCTTTGAAGCTGGTCCAACCTCTAGAGATTGTTCAGTTCTATTCAAATAAAGCATCTTAACTGTTACCAAAGGAAATTTACCACTAGCCTCCATATTGTTGTTTGCCCAAGACCAATTCTTGCCTGCTGGACAATTTAATAATGCTAAAGCAAATGTATCCCATCAGGAATATCAAGTACGTTCCATTTTTAATTGCTTAAAAATCACCAGGCTCCTGCACAGGTACCTATGAACTTGTCATATGAAGCCTAATAATTTTTTTACAACAGGAAGTACTTGATTGCTATACAGAACATCCAATGAAGTCTTCAAAGCCACACAGCCCTTAAGGACAGCAGTTACAGGGACTTGGGAATGGTAACTGAGAAAAAAGGCAGTTTCTCCACCTCCTAAGTTAAGCTGCTGACAGGACAAGCATGGAGGCAGAGCCAGACATGTATCTTCAGCAGACACATCATCTTTCATAAGAGACACTTCAACTGACCTACAGACCTGATCACAGAGGGCAGAATGTGACTCAGGGATTATCGGATCTGGTGGTTCTCAAAGAGGGGTCTCCAGACCCACAGGCACCATGAACACGTCATGGGAACTTACTAGAAATGCAAACGACCCGGTCCCTCCCTTGACTTACTGGATAGAAACTCTACTGCAAGAGTCCTAGAAATCTATGCTTGACAAGTCCTCTGGGTGATTTAGAGGTACTGAAATAGTTCTCACCCTTGACCTCTGCACATTAGAATCATGTAGAAAGCCTTCAAAAGGGACAGAAATCAGGTCTCCATCCACATGAATAATGTCACAATTTCCAGGGAAGAGCAGGTTTTGCTATTAAATTCCCCAGGAAATCCTGAAGAGCAGACAGTTCAAGAACTACTGATCTAATCCTAACCTCTCCATAAAGACTTAAGAGCGATAAAACTTCAGCCAAGATCACCAACTTCAGAGCAGCCGAATCCTTTTTCTGTAGTACCAGGTTCTAGAGTCTACGAGAGGGATTCTTACACTACTGTTTCAGGAGATTTCCTCAACTGGACAGTGCCTCATTGCAGATGCAATAGGATAAGATTGGAAGGTTCATCTTCAATTATAAAAATTGGGCAAAAATAAAAAACCTCAGTGATGTAAATAGTAGAAAGTTTAATGGAATAATGAAAGGTTATTATTATAGGGATGGTCAAGAGTAAAAAGTAATTTAGACGAATTGGCATAATTCCCCTGTCCCTACATGAAATCAGCCCTTCATTTCAATTTCATGGCATTTTCCAATTACGTGGATGGAGGACTTGAGCTAAATGTGGGCAGGCCAGGCAAGGACTCCTTTGAACCAAGGAGCACTCTGAACGTGCAGAGGGCACTGGGGTGGGTGGCGGTAGCAGTGCCTGTGCCTCAAAGGTAATGAAAGACAGATGTGTTAACTCAGACTCTCAGATAATCATGGCTTTGGAAGCAAGAGAAAATGGGAGTGTATCTTGAGTCTTTGGAAAATTACTTTACACTCATATGTATAAAGGAAATAAAAAATAATTCTCTCTCCATCCATATCCTTTTCCACCAGCATATGTGAAAAGTGAACATTTAGATGAGCTCATGTCTAGTCAGAAAGTTTTTCCAAGCATGTAACAAATGTTTATTACTTTAAAACTAGATTCACACATGACTTCATGGTGAAAAAGTGAGAACAACCTCTCAAGAAACCACTCAAGCTAATCACTAATATTAATATAGCAGAAAGTTCACTGTCTGCAAAGATGTTTGGAAAAAACACTGGACAGAGGAGACAATGTTTATAAAAAATAACACAGAGCCCAAACTAAAAGGCATGTACACATGTAGATAAGGCACTTAGGAGATAGAAATTTATGGATACTAAATATGGAGAAACTTTCTACACCCTTACAAATTGGCAAAGTACTAGATTTTAAGCACATGTCCTAAAACATATAGGCATTAATAAGTGGTTCTTAAAACACCAGTTTCTGACTAGAATGAAATAAAAATGTTAACACTGATAAATGACTATCGCTACATTTCAGAATTTTCTATAATAGCCATGATTTAACCTGTGATCATTTTTTTAAATGGCTATTAGTCAAGGACTATTCAACTCCATCCAAATGACCAATGACTTTTTTTTACACCCTTACAGTCTAGTTCCAAAAAGAAACTCCACATGTAGTAAACATGAGAGGAGATGCAGACCCAAGGATCTGGGAGAAAGTGATCCAAGCCCAGACAGCTTGCAGCCTGTGTAATCCATTTAATTCCCAATGCGTCCCTACCCTTTGCTTTAGAGCTATTTTGTACACGTGTGTGGTTTTTCCAAACAGATCATAAACTTCCAATAGCAAGCACCTTCTTCCTTGCCAACAAGTGCTCAAAAATATTTGTTTGATGAATAAATAGTAGAAATAGCATCCTCAGATTTCAGAAAGCTAACACTACAGAACCAGTCTGATGAGAGGACAGGTAACAACGCCCAATCATGTTTCTTTTGTCACTTGTTTTCTAACTTTTCCTTAAGGGTAAACTTTAAATATACAAAAGAAGGTAATTTAGTGAACCCCAGATGCCAATGAACTCATTCTAATCCTATTTCATCTATCACGTGCCCCATCTGCTGCTATATAAATTTGAAGCAATTCTCAAACATCACACTATTTAAACTATTCTAGTACGTATCCCTGGTATGTGTCACCAAAATACAGGAACTCTTTTTAAAATTATGTACTCGTAATAAAAAGTTTTTTCTTATCAAATAAGCACATTTCTAATTACCCCATAAATATCATTTTATACAGTTTGTGTCAGGATCCAAATAAAAGCCACATAGGCAATTAGCAGATCTAGCTTTACGTGTCTTTAAATTTGTCTCTTTTTATCCTTTGAAATGTATATGTTGAAGAAACTAAGTCACTTATTCTTTGCCCATAGAGGAGGCCACAGTCAGGATTTTGGCACTCATACCCCTACAGTGCACTTTCAGTCTGTGCCTCTGTCCTCCATCATTTAAGTTGGTTTTGCAAACAAAAGCATGGTCAGATCTAGGGCTGGTCTTGTTGGCCTTGCCACACCACTGATGGCAGTGTGCATTTCCATGAGGAGATATAGAATACCTGGTTGTGTCTAATTTCCTTCATGGCAGCAGGTCTTGATGCTCAATTTCCAGATCCATTAAATCAGAATTGCAAAATTATGACATTCTGATTCTATTACTCATTCTTACTTATTAGTTAGAATAATTGTATAAGCAAAACTTCTCAAGTGTTGTTTGGTTATTCTAAAGCCCATATAGGAAAAGGTAAGATAAATGTGAAATTCTAAAACCTTACTCATTTTACTAGCATCTTCTAACCATGACCAGTTCATTGCTATTTTTTAGTCTCATTACGAACTATCAATGCAAACTTGACTTGATATCTTTTGCTTCACTCTAATTATGATGCTTATGGATGCTTATGCTGTTCCATCTTTGGCCAGCATTTGATTCAAATGTTCCTGAGTTCTGTTAGCAATAATTCTAGATGTGTTTGATAGCCTCTTTGCTATCTGTAGGATAAGATGTTCCAAATTTATGTTTCCCATTTCCTATTCCAGATTTGGAAACAGATATTTCTCTAAGGAGCTTGGGTTCCCTTCAGTATTCTAAGACCACAATCTCAATGCTAGTTGTATTTTTTTGCTAATGAATTAAGCGTTGCTTCTTTTTAGTAAACAAACTAGATACATACTTATTTGCTTGCTTATTTGTTAAAATACACTGTAGTTCATTCTGATACTTAAAATTAAATTCAGAATCACAGAGTTTTAAACTTAACCTCTCTTACCTTTCTATCTTTTCCCCCCACACCACGAATCCTAATCCTAAAGAACTCTAAGGATGAGAAATTTAGACTATTACACACATACACATGTCTCAGAACATAGCATGTCTCATTACACATATACACATGTCACATAGCAGTGCCAACACCATCACCACCAATATGATTTGTTCCCAACAATTGATTTGTGCGTGTGTGTGGTATCTCATTCTGTTCCTAGGGCATACCCTACTCGAGGTGCACAAATAATAACAGAGTAAGAGCTGACTGAAGTTGAGGAACTGAGTTTAAGAAAAGAACATAATGGAGGGTGAACAAAATTTTGCTTTGTTCAGCTAAGGAACAGGGAGACATAGATGGATATATGGCAAGTGAACCTTGGGACACTCAATATAGTACTCACTAAATTAGAGACAGAAGACTGAAGACATCTGATAAAAGACTATTCAATTCACCTAGCCCATTCATCTTTTGCTTAAGTGACACCAGACACTATGGTAGGTCCCAAAGGCCCAGCAATGAAATCCAGAGAGCTCAGGACTAGACTCAGGCAAGTGCCCAGTAGTAGCTTGTGTTTTGTACTAGAGGTAAGACCAGAGAAGTTTAGCGGTGTTTGGAGGCATTTGACCCTGACTGGGGTGAGGGATCATTTAGGGAGCGACTCCCTGGCAGGAGGATATACCAGGGGGAAAACTGAGAGACATGAATAGCAGCCGTGGGGTGGTGATGCACTCTGGAATAGAAGCAATGGTGCAAGAGGTAAAGATGCAAAAGAGAGAATACAACTTGTTCCTGGAGTTCAATCACTGTTGGCATTTAGGATGCAGCTAAGGACAAAGACGTGGGCAGTAGAGGCCAGATCCACAATGTTACACTGACTAACTCAGACATAATCCTGAAGGCTACTTGAAATAAGAAGAGAATGACAGCCTCGAATTTCTCTGGTGGGAAACTAAAAAACAGCCAGTGTTGCAGAGACCAAAAGTTGGCTGTTGTAATTTTTCCAGAAGAAACCACCTGAAGCCAGGCAGACCCCAAACCTGAGGGAGAAAATCCCTGTACAGGTTCACACCTACAGTTGAGGAGAAAAGAACTGTCTCCAGAAATGTTGAGAAGGGACTCTGCTCCGGGAAAAGATGAGGGCATGGTTGAACAGTTCAGATCTACATCTATCCCATTCTCAACAAGTGAGCTAAAATATGATACAAGCGACAAGATAAATTACAGATATGGTTAATATAAGAGCACATCACATATTGCTGGTGCATATTCAGCACTGGTGTGGAAACATACTTGTGCATCATAAACACTAAATTCAACATTCAGTTGAGAGCAGACCAGGGGGCAGGGCGGGAGAGGATGACTGGTGTTGAGGAACAGAATACAAAACTGCAATTCTACCTGTAGCAGGTTTTCTTTCATAAATCTGAATTAAATTTGAGTAAGTATTGTGATACATGTCTCAACTTTGTATTTTTGAGATAAGAGATATGTAAAAATAAATTGAACTGATGTTCTAACCTAATTTACACTGTAATGTAAAGAAACTACATTTGTAATCAGTAAATGGTACAAGTTTATCTGTATCTAATTCCATGCGCAATACAAAAACAGAATCTAGGAGTAATTTTTTTTGTTTTACCTGAAATATCTGCTTTAGGGAGAAAAGGGCTCTTCTTAAATCTCGTCCACTTGAGTTGTACAGCTTTTCTGGAATGAAAAAATAAAAGATATAAAGTTAATCAAACAGACTCCATGGATGGTTAAAAAAAAATAGAATGCATGAAGTTATAGGGGTCCCATTGGGAAGGTGAATAAAATGAATCCATTTCGTTTAGGATACAATCTGAGTTTTAATGATGGCCAGAAGAGAGGATGTGAGCTGCAAAAATTAATGCCCAGATTTGCACCCTGAGTCCCCACCATCCCTCTCTCTGGGTCTCTATCTCCACCTGATGGCCAGAAATGTCTCTAGGTCTCTATTTCCACTTGATGTACCCAGAAAACGAATACAGTCAAAATGGAATTCTTTCTTCAGCCTCCCTCCTACCTTGGCGGGCAGCCCCTGTACCACTGTGCTTTCTGCAGCTGGGTTCAGAAACTTTGCAGCCACATCTTTGCCTTGGGATCTGATGGTCACCTCACGGGTAGCATCCTGGCTCTAAGGACTGGTGACGGCACCCCAGACAGGAGGCCAGCTGCAGCTCTTCCTGTACCTGGGTTCTCACTCATGGTCAAAGACCCTGGCCCTGAGCACGTGGAGGACCCTCTGCCTCATAGCTGTGGCTCAAGATTCAGGCAGACTTCTAGCACCCACTCTTCAATCAATCACATTTAATAAGTACTAGTCAGTCCACGATACCTAAGGAGGTGAGCTGAGCAGAGGACCCATCCTCCAGAGATCATAATGTGGCAGAGACACATGGACTAGTTGGCCAATGGGGTGTGTCACAAAGTGCTAAAGACACATGGGAGGAAGAAAGAGTCCAGTTCTTGTGGTACATAGACAGAACAGCTAGAGTCACAAATTCTGTTCAGCTTTCCAGTGGTTCGAGTGCCTAGGGTGGGGTTCCTAACACCAGACCTGACCGCCCAATGTAAATCATGCAATTTCTGCTTCCTCAGCACCTACCAGGTATCGGGGGTACAATCTAGGCACTGGGGGTACAATCGTGAATAGCAGACTTGGTAAGAACAAAGACTATGCAATCTAAAACCTGCATTTCAAATCCAGTATTTCCACCTATTACCTATGTGACCTTGGACAAAGCACGCTCTAAAATACCTCTCTAAAGGAATCTAAAAACAATAGACAGAGGAAAATTATTTTTGTGCTAAATCAAACATGGACACAATGGACAAAGATGCAAAATTATTTAAAATATTTAGGTAGAACAGAAGAACTGAAATCAAAGTCATGCCGGTGACCAGTCACCCTGGACTTTAATGCCATACCACAGGGGTAAAGGACAGAGCCTCATTCTCCTCTGTGTAAATGCCACGGACGCACCTGGGACACAGAGATCTAAAAGAGTTGACAGAAGTCTGATTACGAAAAAGATATGTCTGCTTTGGATAGTGGCTCTGGAATTGAACAGGTTCCCACGTCAGAGAGATTTTAAAAGATGGAAGATAGGTGGAGCTCAGCATTGGCATGGTGATAGCTTCCTCAAAGATCTCCCCAATGAACTGTTGCCCTCTGCCCACTAGATGACATCGCCACTCCCATTTAAACCCTTCAGTGGCTATCAGTGCACTGAGAATGAAATCCCAAATCCTTCATGTGGCACAACAAGCCCTGGGTCATGCAGCCCGATCCCACTCTCTTGCCATGCTGTAGACACTTGAGGCATCTTTCAGACCCTTAGGCAGACTCGCAACCTATATGCAGAGTTGGGAAGTGGAAATGGAAGGATTCTATAGGCTTTGGGTTCTGGAGGTGGTGTTTGATTCCACAGTCTCCTGGTTGTTTGACAACCCTGGAATTCACTACCTCTAAATACAAATGCAGACCACGATCACTTGCCAGTTATATGGTAAGTTTTGATTAAGACAGTGCAGCACCTTCCTAAAAGAACAGGACCCAAAAAACTCCAGCACAATCAACGACCCCCAAACTAAAAGTCTAATTCATCTTGCACCTTAAGAAATGAGAACTGGAAGTGTTTGCATGATGTTGAAATCCATGAGTAATTAATTCTTGGAGTGAACTACATCAGCCTCAACCCACGGTAAGTCCAGGCCCCTGGAGTGATTAACTTCTTCAGTTTCTATACCTCACAACTTGGAATTCTCAAATCCCAGACTTAGTTTTTCCCAATTCCATTTCTAATAAATAAGAATAAAGCAATCAGATGCAAGTGTGAGACTACATATTCCCTGAAGAAAACAGATTCATCTTACATAGGAAGAGCATCAGAAAACAGAGTCGATCCCAGGTACTTCTTTTTGAGGTAATAAGGCTTGCAATAGACCTTCTTGCTCATGTACCATCAGATAAGCGGAAACATGTCACGAGGGATTCACACTATCTTCTTCAGCAACTATTGATCTGTCATGGCTGCAGACTCATGTGAACGAAGATTGTGGTTAGTGTTTTGATTGTTAAGGCTTTAGTACTTGGTGCTATAGTCAAAATAATCAGTTTTTAAAACAGAGATAAGAATAGGGAAAATCTTAGCTTAGAATGACTGCTAATGTGTTAAAGAGCTTTACCTCTATATTCATGAGAAATACTCATCAGTAGTGTATTTATAATGGTGTTGACATTGAGGCAATGCTGACCTCATGAGTTGAGAGAAGTCCTACCTCTTCTACTTTCAAAACAAGTTTGTCTAGATTTGGTATATGTTCCTTAAATGTTTGGCAGAATTCTCCAGCGAAATCACCTGGGCTTGGAGTTTCCTTTGTTGGAAGGTTTTTAACCATGAATTCAATTTCTTCAATTAACATAGGACTATTCTGATTATTTTCTCTTAAATGAACTTTGGTAACTTGGATCTTTCACCAAGTTTCTCCAGCTCATCTAAGTTGTTAAATGTATAGGCATAAAGTTGTTCATAATATTCCCCAGGAACCTTTTATTGCCTATAGAACACTACTCTTTTATCCCTGATATTTGGTAATCCGTACCTTTTCTCCCTTTAATTTGGTCAGTCTGGTTTGAGATGAATCAATTTTATTGATAATTTCAAAGAATCAGTTTTTTTTTTTATTTCATTGATTTTTTAAGTTTCTATTTTGCTGGTTTTTTTTTTTTTTTTTGGTTTTCAAGGTGGAAATTTAACTGACTTAGGAATTCTCTTCTAAGTATTTAGTGCCACAAGTTCTCTCTAAGCACTGCTATAGTGGTAGTCCATAAAATTTGACCTATTGTGTTTTGATTTCCATTCAATTCAAAATTGAAGGAATGATGAACATTTTATTTAATTCAGAAATAACTTTTTTAATCTATGGTTTATTTAGAAGTCTGTTCAAGTTCAAAGCATTTAGGAATTTTTCAGACTTCTTTCTGTTGTGGACTTCCAGTTAAATTTATTTATGATGAGAAATATACTTCGGTTTACTAAGGTTCATTTTATACCCAGAATATGGCCTAGCATGGTGAATGAGTCACAGTCACTTAAAAGGAATATGTATGTTGTTATTGGGTGGACTTCTCTAGAAACATCCACTAGGTCAAGTTGAGGGATAGTGTTGTTCAGCTCTTCTATATTCTTACTGAGTTTCTCTTTACTTGTTCTATAGATTGCTATGAGAGGACTGCTAAATCTCCAGCTATTTAGTGGATATGTATATGTTTACATTCAGCTTTATGAATGTCTGCTTTAGGTGCTTTGAAGTTCTGATGTTAGATGTAATCAAGTTTATGGTTGCTATGCCTTCTAGGTGAACTGACCTTTTTTAGCATTATGTAATATCTTCATCTTTAGCAATAGTCTTCATTTTACAATCAACTGTTTTAATATCAATATGCTCACTTTTGGTAAGTGTGTGCATGGTGTATATTTTTCCACTTAGAATTTCTTGTGGAAATAGTTGCAACTTGTCTTTACCCAATCTCTTTTAATGGGTATGCATTCACTGTATTTTTAACCTCTAGGATATCACAAATGACTCCTTGGTTGCACTAGAACAGAAAGCCTCAGGGAGGCCTGATGGTGCCTCTTACCCTTTGATGAGAAACATCCTTGTTCCAATGCCAAAGACATCTTTGAGTGGCGCCAAAAAACTCTCCCCTGCCTTTTTCTAGTGTCTTTCAATTAAAACAAAACATTATCTGTTTGAAGAGTATGTACTTTCTAAGCCCAATTGTCTTTAATTTTTACAATGTGTACATAGTCTTTCATTATTTGTTTAAATAAACATATTTATGTAGCCTATTCCAAAGCTAAATAAAATAGTACAGTTCCCAAATAATTATTTCTTTTATGCAAGAGAATTATTACTATAGGCATCAGAGAGATTTTCACAAATTTTAGTGTAATTTTGCTTTTTACAATCAAAACTCAAAAGATCAGCTAACCTATGTAAGAATATTACAGTTTTGGCTGAAGTGGTCTTTAAAACACTTTACTTTTTAATTTCATGTGCTATAAGACACTTGGTGAGGTCAGATCAGAATCCATCCATCTGGCATCTGTTAAGTTGCAACTTCTTTTTCACCCTTCCTACAATAAAGCCAGACTGTCAAAAAAGTTTTGTTTTTTTTTTTTATGGACTAAGATAACCTCTCCCAAAGTACTGCAAACCCTTCCCTTTTCTAGGCAATCAACATCTTAATAAACATGCACTGAGTCCTATTTGAGAATAATTCTGAAGTCATCACCATTGTGGTTGAAATTAAAATGACTAAATATTCAAAGAGATAAGATCTTTACAGTACTGATTTTTGAAAAAGATAATATTGTCTTTCTACAAAAACCTGATATCATGGTATAAAGTAAAATCACAATACTTAATTAAAACTCAAAATTGCCATCTATTTTAAAAACATAATTTACCAAAAAGCCCAACCAGACTTGTTCTGTTTATTCTTAACATATATTTTAGAGGACTCCACTATTTATCTGCAGGTTAGAAAGGATTAGGGACCAAGGATGTGTGCAAATCACATATAATTTGTCTTTTATGACAGACACAATTCCTGCTGGTAGAAGAGGAGCCAGCAGATATTTTACCACATCAGAGATTACACCCAAACCAAAGAATGCCAATAGTCCTTTGATGTGGCTCAAGAGAGATCTACACAGGCCAAAGGAACACTCCTTCCCACAACCCAAGTCCTGGCTTCCTTGCTGTAAGGCTGGCCATGCCATGGGAGGTGTGGTTTGGAGCTTTAACAGCTGGGGACACTTTCAGTTCAAGAAACTGAGTGTTCCATTTGTGTTACATTTGGGCTTCACCATACAGAAAGTTAGATTCACCACTGGTTGTGCAGGCCACCCCTTCAGCTTAGACTAGAGTGTGAAAGACTCACCGAAGATCAAAGGCTGGCCTGCCAGTTTCCTGGAGGTATGTTTCACATTATTCTTGAATGCATTTCCTATTGAAAGTCAATCACTCCTTTAGAAGCAGGTTATGAAAAAATTCAGTTGCAACTCTTAGTCCTGGATTACATGAGTTTATGCAGTGACTGATAACCTTGGTGCTCAGTTGTTCTGCCAACAGTGTCTGCAGGCTCTGTTCTGTGTGGGTCTTGCAAGGCTGTATGTGGTCTGTGTGTGTGCAGATGCCAATACACATTTGGCTTCAAATTGGATGATGGAGCAGAGCTTGGAGGTCCTCTAGCCTTCCAACTGTACCAGATAGAGTATGTAGATTGTCCCTTGGGTCTTGAATTCCAGGACAATTCTTTATGTGCCCATTGCCTGAGGCAAAGCAAAAGAAAGACTTCAAGTGCAGAGCAGGGGGAGAAGCCTGAAGCCCATCTAAGCCAGCAAAAGGGCAGCTCCAGAGGCTTCATCAGAACCTCACACCTCTCCCAAAAGGTTCTCCTGCCCCTGTGTCCATGCCAATGAAGGTGGCGCAGCAGGGGAACATGCCAGGAAAATTGGTTCCTTAGCCCCAGCCCCTCCCATTCAGTTGGAGAGAACGTTAAGTCAAATTATCAGGGGAAAGGGTATCTAAGTCACTAAGAAGTTAAATATTGGTCCCTTCTGGGTAAATATTAAAGCAACACCATAGTAAAACATAAAGCAGAATCCTTACATGCAAATTGTAGAGCTGGTATCAGATTGGCGTCCCAAAGGTTTGCCATTCTTCCTGAAGCTTTGAGATTGCTTGGTGGGAGGTGTGCAATGTGAGCCCCCATCAGCAGAGCCCCAAAAGCTGGCCAGGAGCTCATGAGAACTCGGGCAGCAGAAGGTCCCAGGGAAGAGGCAGTGCCAATTCCACAGCTGGGGAGAAGCTGTGGGAGGCGATTATCCATCCAGCACAAACCCTGCTTGGCCAATAAATGAATGTGTGCACTTACTATTCTCCCACCCCTTTCCAAGCTGAATCTGCTCAGAGTGTAATCGCTCATGTAGCTTTAGCCTTCAACTAAAGGGCAATTAGGAGCCTTCGTTTGGTGGGGAAAAAGAAGTGTAATCAGAACATCATTTGTTAGTCTTTACAATTTCTCCCATCTTTTCCCATTGCTTTTAAAATTAAATATGTTCCTTTAAGAGGCGCAATTAATGTATTACACTCTCAACTGACTTACAATAACAAGGAATACAGCGCAAATTAATTAAAGGTCAGGGAGAGCGTTCCTGTTTTGTCGTTGCAAAAGAAACCTCCCACATGGTCCACAAATATCAGCACTGAAAAGCAGCCAATGAGGTCTTGTGCTTCTGCTGCCAAGAGTGCAAGAAAAAAAACCTCAGTATGCCAGGAAAGGAAGACAAGAACATCAGGAGGAACCATGAGAAAATTAGAACCAATTCATACTAGTGAAAGAAGGTGGAGTGAGGAGCCAAAGGCAGCTGTGATTGAGGCAAGGGAAGTGGATAATGAAAAGGACATCGAGAGTCTCATGCATTCAGACCATAAAAATCACTGATTTTGAGGTGAATAACGACACACCCTTCTCTCACCAAGTGTCAATGTCACCAAGTGACACTAACCAAGTACTCCACAGAAGAACTTGGGCTGAGACCTAGAGCCCTCCACACACAGCGCAAATAATCACTCTTCCTTTACCTCATTTGCTGCAAAAGACATTGCCTTGAGAGAAGAGACTTACTCAAGGGGAAAATATCCATGCCTGCATTTCAAAACCTGTTTGCAGCAGCTCTGGCGAATACCACCATCATGATTTTTCAGGAGTAGCCAAGAGAAATGAGCCCATCCTTTGCCAGGATTTAGCTGCAGAGCATGTGCTCTTCAGACTCACCAGGTAGGGAGAGCTGGTGAAAAAAACTCTGAAAAGAGACAAGACAGCCTGCAGAAATCAGTGACATATTTGGGAGATGCTCCTTTCTCCAGCCAGGAAGCCCACAGCACAAGTTACCATAGCACTGAGTGAGTCAAAAGTATCCCACTCTAGACTTTCTCCCCACAAACTCCCACATGGCACAGTGATGACTGGGAAGTACCAACACATTTCCACTTGCAAATGTTGCTTCATTATTACATGTGAATGGTGTGATGATGGTGAGCTGGGATGCATGAGGGTCCCCCCACCACCACCGTCAATTTGCTGAGAGGCAGCCCATTCAGCTTGAGGATGCACAGACTGAATGTCGGTGATGACAAGGTCATGAGACCTGACGAGACAGAAGACAGCTGAAGGTGACCTTATTTAAACCCCAAGTCCCTTGGAGTTTAATCACTTGAAGTATTTATTTGTAACAATCCTTATCATCATCCTTTATCGACTACTTGCTAAGCAGGTATTGTGTTGAGCACTAGCATCACAAAGGTAAATAAAAACACTCTTAGTCATCAAAAGAGCTGAGTAGGGGAGACAGACGCACCCCCACATAATGCCAGCAGTATGTGAGAAGGTGATGGCAATACTAAGAGCCCACAAAAGGACTGGGAACGCCTGTGAACCAGGAACTGGAGAGCGGAGGTTCAAAAGAGGCGACACTGAACAGACTTCGAAGGCTATGTAACAATTAACCATTGTGAGAAGTGCTGTGCAGAAAAGAAACTTGAAGAGGGGAGAGGAGCAGGCGTCCCGCCTGGACACAGGGGGAAGCCATGTGTTCAAAAAGGACAATCACTTCAGCTGGCCAGCACTCAACTGGTTATGGCAGCGACAGGCCAGGGTGGGGACACAGGGAGAGTCCACATAGGGAGGGGCCTCAATCTGTCATTCTGCCACATCACTAAATTGTGTGCTCCTTGATATCAGGGTTCTTAACAACTTACATCTTGATGCCCAATACCTCAACAAATGATTCACTGACCAAGATGACTATGAGGCAGGGAAAAAGAACCTAAAAGGATCACAAAGCATTCAAGTTCCTAATGCCTCCAATATTTGGGCTGGTCACTGCTTTACATATTAGCCAAACTTAAGAACACTCTAGAATTTTGTCTTCAGTGAAGGGGCCTGGCCCCAAAGACACAGCCCTATTCTGTCATGTCCTTTGGGCCACACTGTCAAAGATGACATGAAAATCAAATCCCTATTCCTAACTGCCAAAACTTGAAAACAATCAAGATGTCCTTCATTTGGCAAATGGATAAATAAAATGTGGTATATCAGACACTGAAATATTATTTAGCAATAAAAAGAAATGAACTATCAAGTTACAAAATTAAAGGTGGAGGGAACTTCGATGCATACTGCTAAGGGAAAGATGCCAATCTGAAAAGGCTACCTACTGTATGTTTCCCACTCTATTCTGGAAATTCTGGAAAAGACAAAACCATGGAGATAATAAGAGGATCAGTGTTTGCCACAGACTCAGAGGGAGAGAGGGAGGAATGAAGACATGGAGCACAGGCAATTTTTAGAGCAGTGAAACTATTCTCTATGACACTAGGAGGGTGAATATGTACCATTACGTTTTTCCAAATCCACACAACCTATAACACAGAGAAGGAAAACCGTTGTAAACTGTGGAGTTAAGGATAACGTGTCGATATTGGCTCACCAATTGTAATACTGTAACACACTCATGCAAGCTATAAATATCAGGGGCAATAAGGGAATGTTGAGGGGTGACATAGGAACTCTATACTTTTTGCTCATTTTTTTTCTGTAAAATTAACATGCTTCCTTCCAAAAATGTGTTTAAAAAAAGCATATCCTAAGGCAAGCCCACAGAGGGAGCGGCCATGAGCCTGGAGAGCACTAGGAGCACTGCACCCTCCCCTTCTGCACATGTGACCTGAGAGCCCAGGGACTCTGCCACAAAGCGGTATTGGTCTTCCACATGCACTCCTGAGATCTCCTCCCACCAGGGCCAACTCTTTCCTTGTTAGCTTCCCTCCAGTCCCTGCAGCACTGGGCACGGAGTCAGTGCTGGGTACACATGGCTGATGGGCAAACGTCTGTGTTCTGCGTAAAGTCAGGGATGCACCAAAAGAAGGTCACGTGGATGATTTTTGGATCTGTCTGTGGTTACATTTACAGCACAAGGTAGTAGCTATCTCTGAATTGCAAAGGGCAGGGCACAGTGAACTTTTAGGAGCATGCACATTCCAGGATGTTCTTTGCAGCCCTTTGCAGCCCTTCTGACTCGTTCCATCTTTCCCTCCTTTAGTCACTGATCACTTATTCAAAGGACTATGCCAGTAACAAGGATGCAGGAAACAGGACTGGGACAAGGACTGTTAGCTTGTCAACAGAGGATAGCTGGGCACTGTGCTGGAGAGGAACTTGGAAGTTGTAGAAGTAGGAGGCCCCCCCCCTTCGAGTGGCAAATAACCCCCAAGGAGCTGATGACCAAGTGGCTGCACCAGACTTGCAATTACGCGATTATGCGCATGCGCTTGTCTGTCATCACCACCCCACTGAGCCCTGCCCAACTCCCTGGCTTTCCAGCTCCTTACTCTGGGAGCCATTCAGCCCCTGTCCTCATCCTCACCCAAGAAGGCAGAACCAGGTAATCCCGGTTTTGAATTGGTTCATAGGAAACTACTTTTCCTTCTGAGTTGGAGGGAGGTGGTCAACTTTGGGACCCAGCAAAGTCCATTTCTGTCTGCTCCAATTTTAACAAAAGTGTCCCTTCTCAGAGGCCCAAAGCTCCGGGTCAGCTAGTGCAGGTCACTCAATGAATTGCAATTCTGTTTAAAACAGGCCTTTTTTCCCTGGGATCAAAGACGGGCAGAGAGAGAGGGATCCTCGGAGACCATCCAGCCCTACCACCTCCCTCTGTGGAGAAGTTGAACTGTTTGCCCCATCCACAGAACCCCCGCACATGTGCCAAAGGGTCAGCACTTTGCCACAGCATCACTAAAAAGGCTGCTGACCCGGGGTAATCAGTCATTAGCATCTGAAAAGCAGCAGATACACCCTGAGGCAAGCAGTGCTGTGAGAAACAGGTGAAGGGGATCATTTTCTTAGGCCAGCTTTCCTTAGCTCCTCAGTCTTTATCTGCATGTCCGTCTCTAGCAATTCTCTCTCCAGCTCCTGCAAAGGGCTGGACCGCTTGCCTTCCTGCCCCTGCCTTCTCCCCCCCTCCTCTCTTTCCACATCTCTTTTGTCCTTTGTTCTTTTCTACCCTAATTAGAAATCTGCAACACCTCAAAATATTTACTTTATTTATAGGCTTTTAAAATTCCCTTTCTTTATTTTAGAAGTAAATTGAAACATTTAAGTATATGTCTTACAAAATTACATAGGTTTCTCCTTCTAGTTCTCTGTGAACAACAAAGAAACTATATTGCCAAGTGGGTTTTGCTTGGGTGTGGGGTGTTTTTCTCCTGAGATGGCCACAGCATAATGGCGGCACTGCCTGCAGCCTGGCCCTTCTCACCCCTTTCCATCAGGGCACAAAGGCAAGAGAGGTTTCTGGAACAAACTAGCCAGCCTCTCTCCTTGCTCTCCTGGACACATTCAGGGTCCCAGGTGGCCACCGGAGACCATCGCGGTCAGTCAGGTGTGAGACCCAACTCTGCTTCTCTCTCCAGAGAAAAAAGTGAAGAAGAACAGGAACCCACTCCCACCTGAGGACACCATCA
This sequence comes from Scalopus aquaticus, assembly GCA_004024925.1. Taxonomy (NCBI): domain Eukaryota; kingdom Metazoa; phylum Chordata; class Mammalia; order Eulipotyphla; family Talpidae; genus Scalopus; species Scalopus aquaticus. The sequence goes on along the minus strand of PVIJ01002572.1, from coordinate 83,305 downwards.
AAAATGACTCCACCCTCTCCCACAGCACAAGTGGAGCCGGAACTGCCTTAGTCTTGACCTCTGCAAAGCACCCCTTTTCCCCAGCCTCAGTTCACAGAACCTGCCCTGACCACCTTTGCTGGCCGACTGTGTCTACTTCACATGTCTTCTCCCCCAGCTGCCCAGACCACCACCCCGCTTGACACCCTGCCCTCACACACTTGGCCTCTGCACGACTCTGCCATAGCTTCAGATGCTCTCGGACTCCGAAATCAACACTGGTATTTCGAAGAGAGTGCTCTTGTCAGTCAGTCAGGATGAGAAATGTCCATTCCCACATGAAGAAGCGACACGATGAGCACAATAAAGTTGGTCAAGCCACAGGCACATTCGAGTGCTCAGTCCTCACTACTTTTCCTTCCCTCTCTGACCCCAAAGGTTTCAATGACATGTCTAGAGAAAACACCCAAGCTCCTCCATAGTTAGGCCTTTCGTGGCAAGCATGCAGGGCAAGCAAGAAACCCCAAGACACCTCCGGCCATCTGTCAGAGACACTCAGACAGCCCCGGCTGGGTCCTGGGGAGCTTTTCCAAGTCACCATTGCTGCCTCCAAGAGATGCCTCTTCCTTCCTGGGTCAATGGTTCTTGACAGGGAAAATGTTCACCATCCCTGTCGCAAACATTTGGAGAGAAAGAAATGAATGTCTGACCCTTGGGGAGAAGATGAGGCTCATTAGCTGGGGTCAAAGGGGAACAATCTGGCATCAATCATGTCACTGAGCAGAACTGGCAAAATTCAGGAGTTCACCTGACCCACTCCACGGGGGCAGGGCTCTTCCTTTAAGTCGTCTTCAAGACGGAAACAGCCTTTCATCTCTGAGCACTTCCTATAACACACAATCCTGCACCAGAGAAAAGACTTGTGTTTTTAAAACACCTGATTCAATTGTGATTAGAGTTTATTCACTGGCCAGGGGGCAGGGGAGCCACAGAAGAAAATGGAAAGAAGGAATCTTTACGTTTGTAAAGAAGAAATCTTTACAATGAAATGCAGCACACCTTAAACAGCTTCATTGTGCTAACAGATTCATACCTGAACTGAAGGTTTCCACACACCCAAAGGAGACGCTGCAGCCCAAGCCCCCCTGACGTGCCCCCTCTATTTCCAGGCTGTGCCAAGGTCCCGAGCCAAGAAGCCCGAGGGTGCCACACAGCCTCAGTGAGCACTCACAGTGAAAACACAAAAATGACCCAAGTGTGACCGCTCATCCCCTCTGGTGAACAGAGTGAACCCACTTATTGGAGAACACAATTAGGAAACAATGTGGATGTGGCTTCAAATTTCTGGCAGCCATCCTTTACAGAGAAGAGGAACAGAAAATCTAGGCTCAGAAGCCTCAGTGAAGTCAGTATTTCCAAACCTTAATCAGTATTTCCTAACAAAATCAGCTATTTGCCTGGCTCTAATTTCTAAAGAATAACAGGGTACAGAGAAGGGGGTTTTTGCGACTCTAAGCCACTTGCAGGCAGTTACTTTGGGGGGAAGGCACTGCATCTCAGCCTCAAAGATCAACAAAAGAGCTCCAGAGACTCGCCGAGAGATACACGCACTCTAACACAGGCAGGGAGGAAGGCCAGGGACACCCGGTCCTTGAGGGACCGCAGGGAGGCTTCCAGGCGTCTTCTCTCACCCCGCGCCCCAGCAACTCCGGGACAATGAGTCCGTCGTCCAGGTGCATATAGGCGGGCACAGCTTTCCAAGCTGCAGTAACCCCCACGATGATGCCAGGAGGAGCCCTAAATGCGAGGCCCATTTCACGTCTCTCTATTAGACACAGGCTGTTTCCTGGAGCCTTCATCACTCACGCTCTGGGTAGGTTGGCTGAGCAACCGACCCAAGTGACAACTGTCCGATATTCACTTAACAGACTTCATCTTCAGCGTCAAGCTCACTGAATGTAGGTGGTGTCCTTTATGGGCGAACGAAAGCCCTCCAACTGTGCGTTCTCCACCTGCCTGTAAGGCCCAACTCAGGGATCAGCTGACTCTGACTTCCTTCCCCCTCCAAGGTCTCTGTCTGAGGAGCAGCAGCTCCACGTGGGGGCCACCTGCTGCACCTCCTTTAGTTCCAAGAGAAAGCATAGAGCCCCCGGCCTTTCACAGAGTGGTGGTAGGTGAGGGCTCGTGGGAACAGCTGAGGAGCAGACGATCCCCAGGCTTTGGACCAGAATGAGATCTGGGGACAGGTACTCACACTATATTTCAATACCTTTACCACTAAGTCACATGGAGGGCTGAGCCTAGACAGCCTTTAAAAGAACGTCACAACCACAGGCCACCAGAAGACAAGCAAAACAGCTCTCTTCAGGAGATCAGATCGTTTTGAAGGGGGCGGGCCTATCTCCGGTTGAATTAATTCAGGCAGGGATAATGAGTCAACTTCTGAGAGGTACTTGACAATTGTCAGAAATTGTGAGTGAGGGTGCAGGGCTCCAAGTACATTTGCAAGAAATGAGGTGCTCATTGGCTGATCAACCAACCACTACTCCCAGTGCCAAACTCCATATATACTCTAGATGCAATTCATTCCCAAGGGCAGACATATTTCCAGGATCAGAAAAGCTAGTAGTAAACGGGTACCAGACTGACTGGACACATCCTCTATGTGAACCACCATCTAGGTAGTGCCAGATGGACGGTTATAGGGGTGAGTGGCACTTACAGTGACAGAACCAGAAATGGGAAGCTGGCAAGAGCATCTCCCTTTGGTGCCCCCAGTGTGGTCTCCTTGGGCCTTGCCCTTATTCCACACAGACAAGAGCCACAGGCATGGAAAATGTCCTCAGTAATCTTTGTGGTCGGACAGCAGGGCCCCAGCCTTTACCACACCCCCAAAGGGCTGGAGCTTTTCCCTCAGGAAAGAGACATGAATACCCGTCATTATACCACATACAGTCTCTCTCAAGCACTGACTGCAGATAAAGGTGCCATTAGAAGAAAACCAAGCACCCACACTGTGCTCTGCATTGCAAGGGGGCAGAGGTTTGCTGTTTTCTCCTCATCTGAAAATTATGAGGAGACCTGTTTTCACATTCTCAGAGACCTCAGACTACTAAAATCTTAGCCTTACTTCACAGTTAATGTCTATAGTTGGAGAATATTTAAGTAAAGCCAGAAGTCAGTCAGGGAAACATTTTTAGCATCTCCATAAATCAAGTTAGAATTTAAAGGACAACCCTTCCCTGTCCTGTCCCCATAAGTGGCATATGAGGGACATAGAAGCAGCCACATCCTACCCTCGGCTGCAAAGCAAGTCATCAGAAATTCTTTTTTTTTTTTTTAAGATTTTAGTTTTTATTTATACATACAAGTTGGGGTACAGGCCAGAGGTGTGGGGCGGCGAGAGGGTTCACCAGAGACAGGGCGGGGAGCAGAACAGGCAGATCAGAAATACACTGCTGAGGGGAGCAGCGGGCGAGGCAGGAGAGGTCTGCTGCACCATGTGGGATTCTCCCTGGCCGGGTGTCGAACTCTCGTCGCCGCTGCCAACAGCTCCACAGCGCAGCACTTAACCGCTGCGCCACCGGGGAGACCCCAGAAATTCTTGCTAAACATTTTCTGTGACATATTAAAGGAACTCAACAAGTAAACAGAAAAACAGATCAAGAACTCAGCAGCAGGAGGAAAGTGACGAGGCCTACAGGAGAGAAGCCTTGGGGACTAAAAATGATCCACAGCTGCAATGGTCAAACAGATTTTAAAATATCCAGCACAAATAGTTGATGCGTGGTGCCTTTCATCTTCTCACCCTTGAATGTGCACAGAAATCATGTGAGACGCTTGTAAAGAGAGATCTAGATTCAGAGGTTCTGGAATAGGGCCAAAATTCTGCATTTTCACAAAATTCAAAGATCCAGGACCACACAAGGACCTGGGCGTTTAGGTAACACCTGAAGTACTTGAAAAGAAGTTGTCCTGCCAGAGGGGTTAATTAGAATTTGGAGTCCATACCAAAGATGGCAAGCAGCAGCGCTTCTACTTCTGCCTTCTACACCTGCCCTCAGACCCCATCAAGCAGTTGGAGCTCATGGATCAGAGGTGACTCACTCCCTCTCCAAGAGCAAAGTATATGGTACTCAAGATGTCACTTAGGTTAGGAAGATGGTGAGGCAACTCCACCGTTTAACTCCAGTCAATCTGCAAGCCATTTCTGCACTGGGTATAATACCTGCCCTGCTCATGTGAAAATACTTGGTGATGTGTTTTATTAGCATTTATTATGATTTTTTTCAATGAGGGAATAAAACAGAAAGAGCTAGTGGGGAGCAGATGCCTCTGATACTTTTATGGCTCTCACTCTTGTATTTTACTTATTGACCTTGTTTACTATCTGTGTCCCCTACCCAAATAGAACATTCTTGTTCAGTATGATTTGGGAGGTTATTGTTTAGGTCTGAGAATGCTCAAAAATCTTTCCATATAAATCAATGGTAATAGTAATCCTAGTTTCAAAAAAAAAAAACACCCCCCCCAATTATACCAAATAGGAACATAGTACTTTGAGACAGCAGGGAAACCTATACATCCTCTTCATACTCAACCAATAGACTGGTGAATCTAGAGCAAAACACATGAAAACGACAGGCTAGAAAGAGTCAAGAGCAGCTGTGAAGTGAGCTGTGAACTCACTTCTCTTTCCTCACATCGGAGAGGACTGTTGGTGCGGTGGAAGGGAGCACCCAACTGCTCAACTATTCTCATCTGGCACTGCCAGCCAGACTGTTGCCGCCTCTCTGTCAGCGACACTGCCCTGCTGGCTTGTCCTGCCTTCAGGACACACTGGAAGCCCTGTGTCATCATCAGACTGAAAATCTGAACTTGCTGAGTTCAGATTCTACTATAAAGTGGACTCTGGTGTGCCTGCCCTTCAAACCAGAGCTCACACCATCTGGTAAAATCCCCAGTTCTTCCAATCTAACCATGTCCCAAAGCACAGTCCCCTGGCTCTTCTGGCATCAGGATGGGGAGGTGGGGTGGTGTGGGCTGTATTTAAAATGAGGTCCCACCTCTCTTCCCAGTATTGAGTTCATGCGCCCATTTCCAGGTTGTGAGTGTGACTAGCTGGCTCAGAGAAGTTTCTGTCGTGGCCTTTGACATTTTCACCACATGTGAGTCATGCGTTTTTAAACCTGGTAGGCAGTCTACAGTGTCTTGCATATCCAAGTGCTGGTCTTCAAATAGTCAGTTCAGGTTCAAGTCAAAACTTACTGGACTCTATGAGGTGTGAAAGAGCAAAAAGAAATAGGCTTATACCACAGGAACTTGTAAACTAGATAACTGAAGACCTTGGTGACTGTGCTTCAGATACCACACCAGAGGAATCACAGGGTCCATAGCAGATACTCAGGCTGGACCCCTGTGACGAACCTTCCTGTTTCTCTCACCCAGTCTCATCTCCCGGGAATTCCACATTCAGCCCTTTCTACCACTACTCTGCTACAGCCTGGTTCAAGCAATCACCCTCACCTGGATCATGCTATGGCCTCCTACCTGGTCTCCCTGCCTCGCTCCCCTCGCCCCCACTGGACTCATGCCCCCATCCCCAGGCCCTTGCAAGAACATCCCTCTTCTGAGTGAGATCTTCCTGGGCTACCCTATTTAAAGTCTCCACCATGCACTCAAACACACACTCACAGAACCACTTCCTTTTTGTCTTCTCACAGCTTTTATGGCTCTCACACTCTATTTTTACTTATTTACCTTGTTTACTATTTGTGTCCCCCACTGCAATGTAAACACAAGAGCTTTATCCACTGTCTGCTCTATCCGCTGCCATATTTCAGGACCTTCAGTAATGACAGGCACAGAATAGTGACGGAACACATTTTTGTTCCACTTCCCCTACCTCGTCCTCTTATGCATAGGGTGTTAGAAGTCTGTTTCTGTTGCCTTTAAAATTTCTGAGAGCAAGGAATCACTTTCAGGATATTTAAGTGGCACACAAGCTCCCACCTTCTGTCTCATTTCTTAAAACTTCAGCTAAGTTGTGGCATAAAATAGTAACAGGCTTTCTTCACATCATTGATTGGAATTAAGGAGTCATGAATTAATTTGTTCTTGATTTCAACTAGAACAACAGAAGGCACAAGCTAAAAAGATTGTTTCTGATTTGTGGGTATAAGAACTTTTTCTGTAGTGGGTAGTAAGGGGAAGGAATGCCTCGTAATATTCCAGTTGTCATATAAAAATACCTTTGTTTGTGGTGGACTATATGAAAATTGTGTTCAACCTATTTTCAACATTAATTTCCATGTTTAATTGACTTGGGGAGCAACAGTAAAGTCAAATTTTTATTATGGGAATTATGTTTGAGATGATAAACTAATTTAAAATACCAAGAAACAAAAATAGTTGCTGGGTATCTGTCCATGGTACCAATGCAACACAAATGCCAACTCCCACTCTCGTTTTCAGAGCCATGTTAAAAACAAAACAAAAAACACAACTGTTGCAACCAACTTAAATGAGAAGGGGGAGAAAGAAGAATGAAAGGGGAGAGGGGAGGATAGTGAAAGCCACATTTACAACAACTTAAGGAAATTTCGCAATCTCAATAGAAGGACCACAAGTTCGTACTCCCTTTTCTTTTTATTGTCTTTTCCCAAGCCTTTGGCTCACCTTTAAAGAGTAGATTACAGCTGACTGCAGAAATTCCTCAGGCAATTTACTAAGAAAAAGCAACAGAGGCAGCAAACACAGGAAGCAACAATGATTTCCACCACTCCCCTCCTTTCTTCACTCCTGTTGCTTTTCTCCTTTTGTGAAAGAAAAAAGCAAAGGGAAATTAAATTGATTTCCAACACCTTTTGGCGAATGCTTGAAGAGCTAAAATAAAGTTATGCCCTTCCAACTTAAAATGACTCCTAATGCCCCCAGCCCAATAAAGCACAAGAAAACTATGACTCAAAGGGGGTTAAGTTTCCAGAGAAGTCTCAATGCTTTCCTATGACACAAGGAAGGAAGAACTCAAGATAAGAGAGAAAATCTGTGGTACCTCAAATTGGCATCAAAAGCAGAGCAGGGAAATGGAGGCAATTGATAGCATTGTGATGACCCTGAACGGAGAGTACCACCCCATCTCCTTATGCTTATGAAACAAATCACTCACTAATACTGAAATTGTCTATCAGGCCAGGATGCTAGAAGCATACAAATTAAGGACCAGATGCTGTTTGCCTCATAGAATTTGTTTTGTACATAACATCCAGTCACAATAGCGAGAAAATTGACTTAACGTTACTCGCCCTTTTTTCTAGAGCCTAACGGAAACTGCAAACCTCCAAAATAAAGTTAGCTGAAGTGGAAAAGACCTTTGAGTACCCTAAATGTGTCAACAGTAACCATGTCCTGAAGACACAGGTGAGAGCCCCGTGCCCGCAGAAGGACACGATTAAGTCTGCATTCTTTCTTCTGAGTGGACAGTTCAGCTCCCCTCATTTTCCACTAGGGAAACCTTTTATGGACTTTGGACAAAATACATTTCCACACATATATGCAAATATTCCTCCATAAACTGAATTAAAAATTTTCCATGGTTCTCGTATACATGGTAGTCTGGTGTTGGAACACAGCAAACTAGAAGCAGCACATGGAACAAAGTATGATTACTTTTGAGGAATTTGTTTCTCACCCAACTCCCTGCACAGGGCTTAAGATGGGAAGAGCCGCGGGCGAGTAGGGGAAGGAGGGCGGTGTTCCATCAGCGCTGCCTAATTGGGCAGCTGACTTGCGGGCAGAAGGCGGGGGAGTGGTAAGAAATCGCCCATTTTACATTTATACATCTAGTCCTTGGACTACAGACATTCCCTCCCAATATAAGCTTTTGCCAAATAAATACATCTAACAGATTCATTCAATATGCTGAATGAGTTCTTAAGACTGTATCTAAAAATAGTGTATATTCAGTCATCAAATACCTCACAATTTATATTTTCTTAAAATGACGCATTATGATCTGATTATCTGACATTCCTTACAATGATGCTAATTGGGACAAATGTAAGTCAACTAAAATGTGGCAGAAATTTTCACAAGCTTGAAACTTCATGATAGTACCAACACAAATGGCTATAAACTTTACACTTACGAAGGAAACAAGCAAATTTGAAAACCGATCAACAGACAAAAAGGACCAGAATATCGCAACTCATACTAAGACCTACGGTCATCAGAATGATGAAAAAAGGGTTAACTTATTTGTAGATTCAGCATCCTTTATTTAGCAAAGGCATAAAAAAGGATATGTATATAATACCATATGTCAATTATATCTCAATTTAAAAATCTGATTTTTTAAAAAGGGAATGTTTCAGATTTACACCAAAATCAAACTTATCTAAATTTTTTATATTTAAGGGATATTGCTTAGGTTTCTTAAAGATTATTTTATGTGTCAGCTCACTCCCATAAAACAATCTATCTACAATATGTGCAAACAACTGACTACAATAAAGATACATAAATGGCCATAAAAGGGAAGCCACAGGACATGAAAAGGTACAAAAAGACTACCATAGTGATGTACTTTCACTCACTACCTGAAGTAGATAAAAGGCCATCAAAATTGGTCTTGATATAGACAGCACTAACTAAAATTAGAATTCTCTGTTGGAAATTTCTGCTCAAAAGGGAAAAAACAAAACAACTCAAGTTTTAGTTTAGAAGACCAGAGTAGTAAAGTTTGTTCCAAAGATTGAAGGAGTAAAGAGGTGAGAAGTAGCAACTGTCAAGATGGGAGGTTATGGGTGAACTGCCACGGCACCAACAGTAATAGCAAGAAAACAAGATAAATGTAACAGAAGCCACCAGGCAGCTCTGAGAAGTGAGATACAATTCAATATGTGTTTCAGAGAGATAGCCTTGGTTATATTGCATTGAGGTCATTTGGAAGGAGACAAGGTTTTTGATCCGTATTTTACCTATAGGCAGGTCATTTGCTAGTATTTGCAGGTGACAGGTAGAACGAATAACCAATTATTGCCCCCGCTTCTGGAACTTTCTGCTCAGCAACCCCAGTCCATTCACTGCCACCTAAATAGACCACTGTCTTACGTGATGCTTTGTTTCCTGGGGTCTCCCTCTGCCTGTCTCAGAGCCTTCTATACTTTCAATCTGTCAAAATCTTGCCCATCTGTCGAGAACCAAGAAGCGAGTTTTTTGAATCAAAGCATCTCTGTCCCTCCATGCTTGTCCTTCCATGGTTCGACATCTTTCTGGACTACTCCAGTCCAGGACTCGCCCGTCTTTGCCCTCACTTTCTGTGTCAAGATTCACATCCAGACATCTGAGATCATCTCTGTGTGCTGCTGAGTTCATGCATTTGGGTTTTTTCATTGGGCTGTGATCATCCTGGGGCTCCTACGGATTTATAGCGGTACATTTTGCCTGTCATGTTATCTAGCACAGCATCAAATGCATTTGTGGCATTACACAACTGGTAATAGATATACATTCTCATTACTTTCAAGTCATAGGGAAAAATATTGTTCTCTTAGATTTGATTTACTTCCTCAGTAAATAAAAGGTTTTAAGTTAAATGATCTTTTTGACAATTTGTGATACTAAGCTTCAATGAAAAATTGATCAATATTCAAAGGGAACCTAATCTCCATTAATGCCTGTTTCATCAGGTTATTCCCACTTTAAAATTATTAACTATTTTCCATCTCATCAAATCTAACGTCTCCTGATGATTCTTTTTGACCAAATTCTAGTCATGCTCCTTCAGGGCCTCTCTCCTGTGCTATAATGATTTGCACAAACACTTACATGGTGTTTAAAAGCTCAAGGCTGCTTCCCTGGGACAACTAATTCTATCAAGTGCCTGCTTGAAAAAGCTCAAGGCTCCCAAAGAGCTTACTGTTTGTTCCAGCCATCACCTCCCAGCCCCTGTGGGCAGGTAGGACCTAACTTTCATAAGTGTCCGTTAGCAAACCCAGGTAGGTTTCACCCCCCACCTTCCCATTTTTTTGTAATGTTTTCCTTCCCTTAATCTATCAAGAAGCCATTCCGCCCCATCCCTACTCATTCATTGTCTCTTTCATTTTTTTTTTTTTGAAGATTTATTTTTTATTTATACATACAAGTTGGGGTACAGGCCAGAGGCGTGGGGGGGCGAGAGGTTTCACCAGAGACAGAGCGGGTAGCAGAACAGGCAGATCAGAAACACACTGCTGAGGGGAGCAGCGGGCGAGGCAGGAGAGGTCTGCCGCGCCATGTGGGATTCTCCCCGGGCGGGCGTCGAACTCGCGTCGCCGCTGCCGACAGCTCCACAGCGCAGCGCCCAACCGCTGCGCCACCGGGGAGGCCCCATCATTGTCTCTTTCAAATGCCTAGTCACCTTTGCACAAATAGAGGTTGAGTTCAGTTCACACTGGATCCTTCTTCCTGCTGCAACAGTCCATCACTGATTGACAACCTGCCCTTACTGCTTTAACTACTAGTGTCTGGTTCTGTTTAATTTTGACATTCTGTTCTGTTTTAGCGACCTGTTGTTACTGGGGCCCACTTCGCCCACCCAACCTCGTCCCCTCCCACCAACTGAGAAGACACGTCTGACTACCTCGTGGACCCCACATTTCCTGCCCTCCTCCTGGAGTGGCCCATCACTCTGCTCTCCCCAAGCTCTACATTCACTCCCTGACCTGCGGTGACATCCATTTTTGCTGGCAACTCCCACCGTGGCTGCCCTTCCTGCTCTTTGAAGTCTCACAGTACAGCACGTTTTATTCCCAATGCACATTTTTGCGGTAACATTGTGTGACAATTATGCCATGCGCGGTTCTTGCTTCCCCAACTAAGAGTGAGGGCTTTTCTGACAAAACCCTCATCTTGTACCTCTTCCACATCCTGGAAGGTCCAAAAACATTCCTTGGTCAAGAAGAGCTCCAGGAGTCCTTTGGCTTCATCATCTCCATTCCCTGCACTGAATTGGCTACATCCAGATTGGATCTTTACACTTAGGAACAGCTGATTTAGGAAGGAAGAAAGGTCAAGAGATTGTTTTTCTTTGATGTGTAATTAAATTTACATCCAGATTTCTAGTTTTCCCAATGACTTGCTTTGAAGTAGCTAAAAAAAAAAAAAAAAAAACCTGCCTTACAACTGCCTTTGATCGTGGGGATTCAGTGACTCAAATTGGCTTAAGATCTGAGCTAAACCTAACATGCACCTAGAATTCACTCTGTAGTCCCTTCCCAGCTACGGTGCAAAAAGACCTTGCCCTGAGCTACATGTTGGAGAGTGAGAGCCCTGACCTTTCCATTTCGGTCTCTGGGGTTGTAGAAAAGGGCACTTCAGGAACAAACCGCTATTGTGCTAAGAAATAGCTGCTTTGTGGCATTGCCACCATCACTCTAGGCAGGTAGCCCAAAATCCAAATCCACATGCCCTCCCCACACACAAATAGCTCTTGGGATATGGAAAAGAGAATGCGGTCTGGGAAGGCCTCGCTGGCTCCGGCTCATGGCTTCGCCTCCCATTGATGGCGCTTTGTCTCTGCATGTTCTGTTTGACTGTCGGTGATTCCTAGAACACCAAGGCTTTACTACCTCATTAGTTATGAGGTTTATCCTGAGAGTTAGCACTTGCTCCTACCACTCAGGAGATAAGCCATACAACTCTGATCTGGGCAACCAAGGAATTTAGAAACATGTTATGATTAAATGACTTTATCTGGTCCCAAAGTCCTTGAGTCCTTAGTCCCTAGAGGTCATTAACCCATAAAAATAAACAGTGGTGAAGAAAATTGATTTCTTTCCAGTATTTAGGGATTTTTCAGAAGGAAAAGTACCACATCTAATTTTTATTAAGAATAATAATCTTACTATAGCAAATAATAGAACACACTTATTTCAATATTACTCTAACTACGGACAAGCAAAGAGGAGAAAAGGGGAGACCTGATTGAAACAGAACTGGGTAGAGACAAACTGATAGGGGCAATAGGACGGCAAGCTAAATGCCCCCCACCCCACCGATTTCACAATTCCTAGACTTCTCAGGGGGCAGCAGCTGCCACAGCCGAGCCTATATTGAGGCAACCCCTTCCTAGGAGCTCTCCTAGAATGACGCCAGCACCATGCACTCTCCTGGTACCCAGGCCCAGTGCACCAGTGAGGCAAGCCACCGTTCACCTGGAGGAGCTCCCCTACTCTCTCGGGGTATGGGAGAGTGCAGAAAGTTTGTCCTGCATGCTAACAGGCTCGCTGCCAGTCCTGAACCCTGTGGCCAAAGGGGCACCTGTGGACTGGAGACAGATTTCCTCCCAGCTGCTCGTGGCTTCTCCTTTCTGCCCCGGCAGAGACGAGCTGCCTTCAGAATCCCTCAGCAGCAGCACCAGGGAACAGGACTGTCACCATCAGCAAAACTGCACGTGGGCAGCCAGACACCATGAGCTGGGGGACCTTAGTGCCATCGGACATGTTCCGTACTGTGACTGCAGGGCTCCCTAAAGGACAGATGGATGATGGAGGGACAAAATGAGTCAAACTTCATACACGATTAACCACTATATTAGTGACCTACATTACAAAATAAATGTCTTTAAATCAAACCCTTGCAATCAGACAGCAGAACTAAGGCTACCAGAAGGGGAGAGGGGGTGGGAAGGGGCTCACGGGACCATGGTAGCAGATTACTTGTGTTTTGGTGGTGGGGGTGCTGTGAGAACATACATTTGTGCAGGTGTGAACCTATGCCCCTGAAACAGACACAGCACCGTAAACCAATGTTGCCTCAATAACAATTTTAAAATATCACAACAAATATAAATTTGTTTTGATCAATATTTGCATTTGTTTTTCCTTAGGTAGTTCTGTCAATGTATTTCTTCATCTCCTAGGTTTTAGACATTGCAGTCATTATTCTTTTAATGTGTATAGTTATCCCTGTTTTAAAAAGCTCTAATTCCCACTATGAAAAAAAAAGTTGCAATTACACAGAAAAAAAATCATGAAACACTACAATTATATATCTAAGAAATGTATGTCTCTATAATCCCACCCCTGCAGAATTTGATACATATTCCTCCAGATTTCTTAAATGAATAGATTCACATAATAGATATTTAAACTAAGCAGTAAGACTGATCATTGTTTCTACACCTAATTGTGTTAGGGAAAGTTTCTCAGAAATTCCTGTATTAGTTGGTTCTTATTTCTAGCGTGGCTCCTTCCTATCAGAAATCTCCATTCCTTTTGTGGTTCTTCAGGGAGGGAGCTTAGATTTGAAGAACTTGCTCTCCGTGTCCTCTAAAAATCCCAAACCCACCTTGGGTTTCCAGGTGGCCCACCTCTTCACTCACCCACACATGGCTGTGCTCCCCTAAGCCCACCCCACTACATGATCGGTCAGAGTGCTCACCTGTCCTTGGCACCCATAGCAACTCAGTGCAGTGCTAGGCTAAGCCACATGCACGGATGGCATCCTCAAGACCCTGGCTGGCATTCTCAGCACCCCTGTGGTCTGTGCATACCCCACCCATCCTTTCCCCTAGTCCTGAGCAATCACTCATTTGCTTCCTGTCTTATACATTTACCTATTCTGGATAATCCATGCAGAGGATGGTGAAATGCCCACTTTCTGGCACTAGCCCGACCCTCCCTAGAGTCTTAGGATATTTGGCCTCCTCAAAAGGCCCTAAAAACTGAGCTGAGCCAGTCCCTTGGCTGTCCTCTGTGGCAGCCAAGCAGGCGTGTCAGGCACAATCCTTGCCACTCTGTGGGTGGGGTATGCACAGACCACAGGGGTGCTGAGGATGCCAGCCAGCGTCTTGAGGATGCCATCCGTGCATGTGGCTTAGCCTAGCACTGCACTGAGTTGCTACAGGTGCCAAGGACAGGTGAGCACTCTGACGGATCATGTGGTGGGGTGGGCTTAGGGGGGCACAGCCACATGTGGGTGAGTGAAGAGGTGGACCACCTGGAAACCCGAGGTGGGTGATGGGGAAATGCCATGAAAGGCACAATCTACTATTCATCCTGCAAACAAAAACACTTCTTAGATAGATTAAATGAGCAAATAAATAGCCCCCAGCCCTCTGTTCTCCAGGTACAGGCATAAACTTGTTTTGGGGGTTGTTTTATAGAGATATACTTCACATAGCAAACATATCACCCTTTCAACTGTATAATGATTTTTAGTACATTCATAAACTCAACCATCAGCACTAAATGTGAACATTTCATCACTCTAAAAAGAAAACTTACACCCATTAGCAGTCATACCCCACCCATCCTTTCCCCTAGTCCTGAGCAATCACTCATTTGCTTCCTGTCTTATACATTTACCTATTCTGGATAATCCATGTGAATGGAATCACACAGCACGTAAAGTCATAGCATATTTGGCTTCTTCTACTTAATCTTCAATGTTGAGCATCTATTAATACTTTAATATTTTTAATAGCTGAGTAATATTCCAGCATTTGTTGATGCCATTTTTTGTTTCTCCAACATATCAAATTGGTAGACATTTGGATTGTTTCCACCTTTGGCTGTCGTGAATAATGCTGTTATGATCGTTTGTGTACAAATCTTTCTGTGGACATTTTGTGTTCCTTTAAGATATCTAACCAGGGGTAAAATTCTGGGTCATATGGAAACTATGTTTATATAACTCTGGGTTTTGATACCTGTAATTTCTCCAGGAAATTTCAGTAGTTTACTTCCTTCTCTCCAACACCCCCCCAACTAGCACACACATTTTTATTATCAGTGGCAAGGTATATAAGACCCTGGTATTTCACAAAATGCAGAGGATGTGAAATGCCCACTTTCTGGCACTAGCCTGACCCTCCTTAGAGTCTTAGGATATTTTACCTCCTCAAAAGGCCCTAAAAACTGAGCTGAGCCAAGAAAGGCATGCAGTTCTAAGCAGATTGGGAAACTGCCTTTCAAAAGTCCAAGGGCCCAATCAGAGACAGAATGATAAGAAATTCACCCTGGGTCTGAAGAGGGTCATTGGTCTCTCAACTCTGAGCCTTTCCCACCCCAGAGGCTCATGTCCAGTCTAAGGCAGAGGGAGTCTTGGGCGGGGGTTTATGGGGCTTGTGCCATTCCCAATCTCACTCAATGACTTTGGGCATGGACCTTCCCAGCTTTCAGCGCTTCTAAGTCCTTCTCATTTTCCAAGAACTGTGAGGTTCTCAGTCACCAGCTGCAGGGAAACATCTCCAGTTATCAGTGTGCAGTTTACCTCCTGTTCTAAAAAAGCCCAACCTCTCAATTCTAAGAACATGACCTAATGGTGGCCAAGGTAGGACACAAGAATTATCTTTAAGGTATGAACCCGTATTCTGTGGAAGTAACACTGCTGTCTCAGTTTGCTGATACTCAGAGCATCACCGGTGTGCCCCTCCTGCAGGGACAGAACTTCGGAGACAAAACAAAGAGAATCATGCTCCCTTGGACACCATGGAGTCAGTAAAACAAATAGGTAAATTTTCTGGTGTATAATTTAAAAGATCAACATAACAAGCAAGATGGAGCCCTTGGGATGCATAAGTCTCTTTACTATTCTATGTTGTATAGGTATTTTAAAAAATCATGGTTTCCTAAGCTTCATTTAAAATTTAACTATTTGGTATTAATGGAAGAGGAAAGTCAGCTATAAAGAAACCAAATACAAAAATAGGGAACTTGGATGTCACTGCCATGTGACCACAACACAGGGAAAGTGTGGGCTATGGGATCAGCAATATTGGGATCAGAGAAGTTTCCTAAAATGGGTTCTAAGTACTGATGGTCATTTCTTGACAGGGATGAGGGGTGCCCAGATAGCTAATAAAAATAGTATTTCTGGGTTTGTCTGTGCAGTTGTTTCTAGTAGAGACTAGTATTTGAATCTGTGGACTAAATAAAGATCATTTTTATCCATGTGGATAGGGAATCATCCAATCCACAGAGCGCCCAAGTAGAACAGAAAGGTGGAGAAAGGGTGACGTTGCTCTTTTTTGCTTGAGCTGGGACATCCATATTCCCCTGCTCTTAGATATCGGTGCTCCTGGTTCTGGGGTCTTCAGACTCTATGATTTATGTCATTGGCTCCCCTGGTTCGCAAGCCTTAGAACTCAAAATTATATCACCAGATTTTCTGGTTCTTCAGCTGCAGATAGCATGTGCTGGAATTTGTCAACCTCCATAAAATTGCATTAGACAATTGCTATAGCAAATACCCTTTTATATATACATACACACAATCATGTATATATGCATGCATATTGTTCTGTTTCTCTGGAGAACCCAAATACACAATATTATTATACCCATGCTCTAGAGTCAAAAGTTAAGGTATTCTCAGAGTCAGTGCTAGATTCCTGTGAAATGGAAATTTGGTAGGTTAGATACAGCTAGTCCACAGGAACTGAAGGATTAGCAATACACTCTGAAAATTATGAAGATTGATCTTAAAATTGGCTTCTCCATTTTAATGTTTTGATGCAGGTTAATATTTTACAGAATAATACTTTCTGAAAATGTTCTGAGGTACTATGGAAGCATAAAAATCCCTCTGGACTAGAAATTGTAAAATCACAGTGCTAGCCCTCGCTGTTTGCTTCTCCAGCTTTAATGATCTTCTTATCACCCAGGATTGTCTGAAAATGCAGGTGCTGATCGAGCACATCTAGATGGAATCCGAGAATGCATTTCTAACACGCTCCAAGAAGCTAGTGCTGCCCGCCAGGAGCTCACTTTGGATAGCCAAGATTAGAGCACCTCATTTCTTTTTGCTGGGTTTGTATCCTGCCTTCAAATTAAGGAAGCTCAAATTGGATTTGTTTATCTCTAAGGACTCTGCCTGTTGAAAATCCTACAGGCGGAGGGAGGGTATAGAGTAGATGTAAAGTAATACCATGACACTGACAGTGACATGCAGAGCAGAGAGTCATTAAAAGCAACGTTCAAATTCCACCGCCTTAGGGTATGTGCTATCAATGTAATGGAATATTATTCAGTGATGAAAAATGAATGAGGTAATGATGTATATTACAAGGGTGAAGCTCAAAAACATTATGCTAAGTTAAAGAAACCAGTAACAGAAGACTAAATATTACATGTTACTATTACATGAATTCTCCAGGCTAACGGATGCATAGAGACAGAAAGCAAACTAGTGGTTACCTAGGGATAGGCAGGGCAGACAGGGAACTGAAGGAGGAGCAACTGATACTGGGTATTATATCAGATTCCTGTTAGAGTGATTGATAGAATGTTCTGGAATTAAATATTGGTCATGGTTGTGCAACTTTGTGGATACACCGAAACCCACAGAACTGTATACTTTAAAAGAGTAAATTTTATGGTATATAAATTGTATCTCAATAAAGTTTTTTTTTTTAAGTTGTAACGTCTCCTATGAATTATGTCACCTTCGATACATATTTAAACAGTTTTTCCTCATCCACAAAACAGGGAAGTCATAAAATTTAGTTACACTGAATGGCTGTGAAGCTGGCTGTCATTATATTTATATTAATACTTGCAACCCCAAAGTTGCTTACACAAAGCCTTTAACAGCCTTGATTAAAAACACCACCAGAAACGAACTCATGCTTGAAAGTTCATCAAAGTCACATTTCTAATGGGAATCATACAGGGCCAAAAGTTTACATATTTAAGGTTATGATAAAACATGCACTATCAAGAAATGGGTTTGCACTTACAACTCTTTTTGGTTTTGGTTAGAGACTTTATTTTTCAAGCAACATCATCCCCTGCACTTGATGATTTTATTCTCTCAACCAATATTTGCGAACTCTGTGTAGTAAACTGATTGGAAACAGTTTATTTGATTTGGATTTTTTTCACAGCTTTTTAATTACTGACCACAAAAACTATGAAAATTGTTATTCTTATCCAGGTCATGTAAAATTTCTTGGGATTTAAAAAAAAATGCATTCTGGAAGCTATCTCCATAAAACAACCTTTCCAGGTACTAGAAGGAAAGTACCCCTTAAAGTGTGGATAGACAGAGAAGCAACTGTGGGAGTAACAGAAAACCAATTACCTTTAAACTGGGTCATTTTCCCATGGGGAGGTTCTCTTTTACTGTCTTTGCCCTGCTACAGCAAAACCTCAAGAAGAACTTTCCAAAGTCAGCAATCCGGACAAAAGGAGGCTTTTCTTGGAGAAGCGCTGAATAGATCATTGTTTGGACCCTGGCGCATGGCCTCCTCTTTGTTCTGAATGGGGCCAGGGCTCAGGAGGGCCCCAGGACCACTCGTGCTGGTGACAAGCTCTTGCTGTGGACTCAGGGTGAACGAGGGAGGCACATGGGGTGGTTTCCACCCCCAACAACCTTGCGACCTTTGGGGAGAAGGCACAGCCACTGGAAACCTGAAGAGCACCTCATGAAGAAGGTGGCAAGCCAGCTGGGGTCGGGCAGGAGTTAGAGTGCAGGGCCAAGGTGTGAGACCCCAGGTTCCTGGCTCATGACACTGAACGCACCCACATACGTGGCTGCTCATTGCTCTAATTCATGGAGCTGGGCAGAGAAGTTGGGGTAATACCCTCAGCTTCTCAAAGCCACGCCCTCAGAAAGCACACATTCCTTGCCCTTCTACTTTCTGGCAGAAATGTATTATCACTGGTAACTCTGGGATGCTGCAGCATCTGAGCCACAAGGGAAACTCGTGAACCTTCAACACCCTCATGTCTCCACTCAGGAAGGGACGGTGGTTCTCCCCCACCAGATGCCACTGCCATGCCACTGTGTCATTGGTCCAGAGGGAAGCTGCCAGCCACTTGCCAGCTGCTTACCTCTCTAGCTCCCTGTCAGTGCCTCCCAGTGACACCTCTTCACCTGCTCGCGCACTTTCAGCCCCCAGGAACTTGACCTTTTCAATCCCTACTGCCAGTGAAACCATCCATGTCCAGAGGACTTCAACATCCCGCCAACGTTCCAGAGCTGGGTAGGAGTCTGCCTAACTTTGCTGGTCACCCTCTGGACCACAGAGCGCTCCTCTCAACGTGCTCAGCAGGGAATGGGTGAAGCACTGACTGCAGGCAGGGACTGCAAATCACCGAGCACCACCCCAGTTACACATTTATTAGAAAGCGGCAATGTATTAGTGATAATTGTAGGACAGCAGAGATTTTAGAAAGCACAGGACCTGAGCCCAGGCTCTGCCACCACTCCCCCACTTCTGTGCCTAACCTGTGCCTCGGAAACCTCTCTCCAACTCCTCCTGTGCTGCAAGATAATTGCTGTAGACACAAGTGTTAAAATCCTTTGAAATCAGATCTAATCCTTTTAGTTATGCCTAAGGCCAGGGAGACTGCAGGATATTCATTTTTACCACTACTATTTACTGAGCATCTATTATGTGCCAGGCACCTGTTCAGTGTTGAGGAGAATATCTGGGCAAACAAGGCACAGTTCTGTTCAGTGGGCAACTCTGGTCGCATTTCAACCTCATCCAGGGGTCTCCTAACTTACTAGCACCCTATGTTCACACCTATTCTTCGTGCACCTGACTTTGCCTGGGTCCAGAGGCATAAAGTAACACAGACAAGGGCCCTGCCTGGGGCACCTCTCCCCACTCCTCCCATCTGAATTCTCCACTACTGAGTTTCCTCATGAACCAGTTTCTTAAGCTTTTAGGTCAGCCTTTTTACAAAGCACAGGAACTCATTTTCCAGTCTCCTTCCCACATACATGCATTTCATAATTACATAGATCAGGACACAAGGGGAAAGATGCATGGAAATGGCTTGATTTGTGGAAATAATAATGCTTATTCTGGCTTAGCCACAGAGCACTGGAGCTTCCCCCACAGACCCACTGCTGCCCCCTTAACCTCCAACAACTTCCCTCAGGGCCTGCAAAGCCCACAACTCCGGAACACTTGAGTGCCCTTAAAACCTGGCGGGAGCTCCAAGTGGTGTCATGTTATGATACAACCAAATGCAAGGAGGCCTTGCAGCCCCTTGGGAAGCCTGACATTCCTGCCAAGTTATTTTCGCACAGGCATCAGCTGCCTGGTCGGACGGTAGGTGAATCTGAAGGGTGTGATTGCTGGGAGCTTAGGAAGCAGTTTGGTTTTCATGTCCTAAACATGCCACTTTGCACTCCGACTACTGAGGAACAATGTGGGGGTACCCTGAGAAGAAATTGGCCAGCTTGCCGTGCATGGGACCAAGGGAGAGACTAAAGCCCGGAGACTCCCTCTGCCTCAGTAGCAGCACTAGCGGCAACCACCAGCACCACAGCCAGCCAGCTGTCAGCGAGCCTGGGGATCTCCACGTGTGGCTTCCAGATGCCTCTCAATCTGTGCCCCAAATCCAGAGAACTTAACCAGGAGGAACATGTCTTCCTAAGTTCCACAAAGACAGAGTGAACCATGATCCAGTTCCCTGTGTGCCACTCTATACCTAGTGATGCAATGTGGTGGGCACAGGAGTATATGGAAAAGAGAATTTCAGGAAGGATCCAGAAGGCACAATTCTAAAAGGGAAGAGCCCCAAGCATGGTAACGCCAAAGTCCCAAGCAGGAGCAGGCTCAAGCCCCAGGGTCCTGTCTTCTCCCCTGCACAGGCCGCAGTCTGAAACTGGCATCATCCCTGCTTGCTTACACGGTTACTGTCTTCTGTGCTTTCACAAGGTCCAGAAAGGCACAGGCCTTGTCTTTTGCACTCCCACCACCACCACCCCCCATGCTCACTAAAAGAACCCAGACTTGCAGCCTAGCAAGTGTTCAGTGCCCATCTGTGGGATTCATAATGCCTGCACCCCTACCAGCCCCACCTGTGGGTGCTACGCTTCCAGGAGCAGAGCAGAGGCCTCCTGTCCAGAGGGCCAGGCCTAGCTACAGGAGGAACCCCAAAGGAAACAGCTGGGGTCAGGCTAATCTCTGCCACCGACCTGAAGAGGTCCATCCGCCAGGCTCAGATTTCTCCTCCTATAAAATAGCATTGAGGGTGGGGTGGGGTGGGCACTCTGATCACTAAAATCCCCCTGGCTCTGCAATTCAAAGGCCACTCCATCTGCCAGTTTGCCCTTCCCGTGCTCTGGCTCTCACCTGCAGGGCACACCCAGGAAGGGCCCAGGGCAACTCCCACACCCACAGTTGTCGGGCACCCTTGTCAACAGCATGCCCCCAGCAGCAGACTGGGGAGCGCCAGCTGTGCATTCCCGTGTTGAAGCCTCTATCTTATCACCCTGTTCTTTCCCCCCAGCTTCCCCTCCCCTGTCCCCAACTGACGTCCCTGACCATCTGGGTCCTTATCACCACGTCTCATGGGCTATTCTTAGTGCCAAATTTTCCCCTGGCGGCCTCCTCGTCCTTGTCTGGGCCCCCCTGCTGCATTACGCAGACGAGGGCAGAGGCACCCCGCTATGTGCAGCTCCAGTACCGAAGGGTCTATAAAGTGGTTGGGGCCTGAGAGATAAGCCAGCCAGACCCAGACCTGCACAGAATATACCTGCTTCTGAGTTAGCTTTCAAAGGTTGATGTTTGCCGGTTCTCATTTTGTGGAACACCCAGAAGCATCACAAGGAGCCCCTATATTTGTGCCAGTGCCGAGTGGGAGTGGGGAATGTGGGTGAGCCTGTGGACCACTCTAACTGTCCAACTGAGTACAGACTGACCCTATGCCTTCCGACTGTATAACTTCTGTCCCCACTCATACGTTGTTTTACTGTGTTTGGCACTGATTAATTTGAATTCTAATCTTGTCTTTATACATACCTACTTTTTGCAGTCCACTTGTTTCAGTAGCATTGTTCAGTAAATAAACACTCTTATTTATTGAGGTGATGTCATTTTACAACACTGTACACAATTTAAGGAAACAGATGCACACCCCCTCAGACGTATCTCAGACTGCAAATCTTTCAGGGTTTCTTCCTTTTGGATTTCCTGTAACAGGTCTGTAATGCAGGCACCTATGTTGTAGATGACACCTGGCGTCCTCTCCACCCGCCTGAAGAATAAGTGCACCCAATCTTGTGAGTCTTGCAACATTAAGTGGAACACGTCTGAGGCCAAGAATGCCGTTCACTCACTAACACAAAAGTCAGCACCCCAGGCTCTTGGCCGATGTGACCTGTACTTTACACAAGCCCTTAATCTTCATAGTAGTCCCTTAAGTGGGGAACAGTGTTTTCTCAATTTTATAAACTGAAGCGAGGAAGGTCACTGACCTTTCTCCCAGCTGTAAGCTGAGTTGCTGGGATTTCTCTCGAGGAAGCAGAGCTCAAAGCCTTTACCCTGGACACCCTCACTCCTGGCTGGCTGTCCCTGTGGGGCTGGGTTGGTCCACCTCTGGCCTCAGCCCTGGAAGGAAGAGCTTGTCCCCAGCTTGGAGGGTTTCCAGGGGCAGCCACGGGGTGGCGGTATGGCCTCCTCGCCTGCACGGTGGCTCTCAGAACACAAGTCGAACAGGAAAGGGCATTTTCAGCTTTAACTGTTAAAAGTCATTCTTCACACAATGGCTTTCTAGCCACCCCAGAAGAAAAGTTGTTTTGCATAGTGTGGGAAGCCTCTCAGAATTAATAGGAAATCACTGGAGGAGCAAAGGAATAAACTAGGAGGATGCTTCCACCCTCTACATCAAGGGCGAGAGGAGAGAGTACAGGAGAGGCTGGGAAGGACAGTGTTTATCTTTCTAGGGTCCCCACCCAGTGCAGTGTCTTTGCCACCTTCTTCAAAGAGCATGACTTGCTGGTCAGCTGGAGACGATGGGCTCTGGGAAGACCAGCCCAAGTGGCCAGGCCTAGATAGGAGCTCATTGGACACTTAAAGGCAAATTCACCCATTTCTAGTGCGCCTGTTCCTGTGGGGTGCCCTGAGAATGTCCCTCTCCCTGGGAAAGCATGACCCAAAGAATTCACCAGGGATGAGAGCTGACATATCTTCATTTTAGCAGCAATGTCAGCATTACATAAGATTTACATGTGACGGGGACAGGGCACAGGCAAGGGAAACAGACCTATGAGACAGTGAGAGCCAGACTGTCTACCAGAGACTGACCAGCATAATCATCTGCTCCAAGAACTGCTCTAATTTTGTGCTTTAGAATTAAGGTCAGATCCAGTAAAACTGAGAAAGCAAAAAAAAAAAAAAAAAAAAACCTATGCATGGAGAAGGGGAGGAAAACCTAAGTCTAATATCATTTAGAAGAATTTAGATAAGGAAGAAAACACTACTAATCTTATGGCAAGTACCACTTAGTAAGAACCCACTGAGCCTAGACACAGTGTCAGATTCAGTCTAACACAGCGTTCTTAGAATCCAGCCAGTACCAATTAATAGGTGTTGCTCCTAGAAATAAAAACAGACCTGAAACCCTTGGTTTAAATCAGATGCTTAATGAGCCAACAAGGATAGGACATCAGTCAAGCCTTCGCCATAATACCCCTGGATGACAGTGCCTGGGATAGGGCAATGAACTAGAAGGACCTTGCAAAGGCTGGAAGGCAGTGCCTCGCTTCCTGTGGCACTCTTGGCTCACCCCCTAGTCCTCTGCAGAAGCAAACCCAAGCCACAAACTCACCCCGAGTCAGCCTAGGACTCTGGTATCCTAGAAGATACTAGATAACTCTTGTTCTCCAGTTTAAAAAGGTAGCAGCAAATACAGTTGTAGAATCCCTCTACAATTCTGAGCTGCACGCCTATTTATTTTTTTGTCAGACTACTTTTATTTCATATTTCCATTTTACTTTTATTTTCAAAGTTTTAAACATTGCCATGCTACTTTGCATATACGTGTGTGGATGAGTAACAAAGCAACAGACCCTGAGTGTGCCAGGGCCTATCATACTGAATAAAGAGGAGGGAGGGGAAGACAGACAAAGGAGGCACAAGGAGGAGGCCTGAAAGTTCAGTCCTTGTTCTCGCCTCCACCAAAGTGAAACCATCACCACCTACTCCTTTGCGGCCTCCCTTCCCCACTCAATGCCTCATCCTGGAACTTCCTTGTCCCCAGGTCCCATGCCCTGACTGTCTCTGGCACTCTCTTTCTCCACTTGCATTCAGATCCTTTCCACTTCTGCAAGTTATCACACTGGCAGTCTCCAAAGGAAAAGTGCAATATTAACTTGTGAGCTAATGGAATTTTTATCTTCCTGACCCAAGTTTCCCTGGCTGGACCTGACTCACTCTGCAGGAGCCAACCCCTCTCTGGCCTGAGCCTGCAGGTGCTGGGGCCCAGGCCGTACCACAGCAGCACCCAGTACAGCCAAGCCCCCAGAAATACCCAGAGGTCAGCCTCCCTACACATTTCCGACAGCAGTGAGTGCGCTACCTCCATTCACAGCCTTTCCTGGAAGAATTTTAAGAGCAGCAAAATACCCTTAGGAACCATTAGAACGTTATTAATGAAAGGAATGTTTATTGCTCTGTAACTGAATTGTCCTTTACTAATCCTTTCCCCAGATATCTTTTATCAGAGAGGCACGCAGTTCATTTCTTCGACACGTCAATATTGACACAATCATCTGAAAACTCAAGTACAGTGGCATGTTTCCCAAGAGAATTATCAACCTGGTCACAGATATGGCCGAATTTGAATGCCAACTATTGCAAACAGAAGGCTCTTCTGATTAAATAAAATTACAGATGCTTTCTCCTACTTAGTCTCACTGCAAACAAGACCTGCTGTATCATTAAGTGAGAATGTTTTCATCAATATTACGGCTTTTGGGTTAGCTTAAGGACCCATTTTCTGAGTGAATTTTATGTCTGGGTATTTTAATCAGTAAACAGGGAATGAAATAGAGGTGAGGAAGGGAGATACTGTTTTAAAGACAATAGTTGGATTGCTTTCCATTCGTCTATGAAGCACTTCAAAAAATTACTGAATTTTAATTTTCCCAATTTCATGGTGTGTTGTAAACCTAAAAACACCAAGAAAGCCCTGAGAATATTTTTATTTTCAGCAGATAAAGTGGCACTTGGACTAAATAGTTATCACAGCCTTCAAGGCTATCAGACAGGATTCCTAGGTATTTAATTCTCACTGCAGAGAGATAATGGAAATAGAAGACAACCAACCACCTAACTAATTTGGACTATACTGAAACTGCTCAATTATAAAGATAAAAATTAGTTCATCTCTGGAGATAAAAAGCCCAGTTAGCAAAGCTGCCCTTCTATTTTAAAAATCCAGAAATTATGAAGATCTAAGTTGCATTGGGTTGGATGCAACAAGAGACAGATTACTTTTCGTTGTTATCTTTATACTACTGAGAAACTTCTATGATCAGTAACAGATAAAGTAATTAGATATAATAAATTATTTTACTCATCTAATACATTAAAGATCAGAGAACTGAAAGAAGGCAGCTAGAGGGAAATTTACTTGCTTATACCCAAATGGCCCCACCAAAGCCAAGAGAAGGCCCATCTCCTTTTCTGTAGTATCCGCTAGAGAGCATTTCCAGTGGGTACAGGGACCAGGGTATGGGAACAGTTAAGGCAGTAGCTGTCTATTGAGAATACATGTGCGTATCTATGTGTATGTATGTATGTGTATGTACATATACATATACATATACAAATGTATATGTATATATGCTTATACATATGCACATATACATATATAAAGCAACTCTGACGTAAATAGGTTTGTAAAAGTTCATCTAAAAATCACCAAACAAGAGAGCAGGAGGAGAAAATAACAACAACAAAAAAAAACTAGCAGGCAACCAAAAATGAGAGACATTCGGGGGTGGGGAAGAGAATAAGGGTTCAAAACAGGGGAGAAAAGAGCACAAGGAACTGTGGTGACAGTTCACAGGTGAATTGGTGGTGGGCAACCCATGGGCAATACACGATAATGTAAAAGATATAAATAATACGTATATATTTAAAAATAAATCAATAAAAGCAGATCAAATCCTCATGCTATAAAAAAAATAAAAAACACCAAAAAGTATTTTCAGTTTTGTGTATTTTCTACAGTAGAGCCTAAATTCTTGGATCTGTAAGGGATCTTTAAGATATTCTAGTGCAACTTGATTTTACTGAAAAGCTCCCGCTTAGAAGGGACTGCGCTGGATCCCAGTAATGTACGGCAGATCCTAGCCAGGCAGAGATCCTCCAGCTCCCAGCGCACACTCTTTCCACTACATCACCCTTTCCTCCCTGGAAACCTGCTGCTTCTCACACAACAGACAGGCAGAACCCCAATTCTACAGGGCGAACTATCCACATTCCAAGGACTTAATGGTAAGTTAGTTACTTAAAATTAAAAAAGAAGCTTCCCTATGTTGCCTGGCCTGTGTTGGATGAGTTCCCAGGCTGGCCCACAAAAGTGAACTTAGAAACTCGGAGAAGCAGACGTGGATAATCGTTGAGCCTTCTGAGATTCGTCAAGTCCTCAAATTCCCGTAATAAAGGCCACAATGCTGGACAAGAAATGACCAACCAGCCAAGTCACTATCAAATCATGAAGGCAAAATGGGTAAATACAAAGAATGCAATGAGACCAGCCTGAGTTCAAATTCAGGTTTATACAACCTCAGCAGAGTTTTAGACGTCATTCTCTCAATAAGAACCTAAATGGAAAAGTGGGGAAAGAGAGCAGGGAATCCTTTTACTCTGCATGTGAGTTACTGTATTGATGGATCAGAAATCGAATATTCCTCCCTCTAGCAACATGAGGATGCTGTCCCACAGAGGAAGGAGAGAAACCCAGCAGAGGAACACTTAAGGATGGCGATGGAAATGTGTTTAAAAAGAGTTAAAAACTGTTTTGTTCTCTTTTTTTCACTACTTACAGAATTATACAGGAGCAGAGGTGAAAAGGCAAACCAAAAGGGGGCCTCCTATCATCCTTCTTACCGCCACTGCTCAATTTAATTGTTAAGCCTCTGTGTCAACCTTCTTATGTCACCAACCAAAAGACCTTCTTGTGAGTCTAAGTTTTCTTCGAACCTCCAAGTACCTCGAGAGGGAATTTCCTTGGTTGATCATTCACACCATACAAACAATGTTTTAATGCAGTATCACAGGCAAATAACCCTTTTTATGGAGGTATGTGGGCAAAGGTGATATAAGCGTGTTGAGGCAGCTACCCACACCTCAAGTTCCTCCCTTCTTTCTCCCTCTTTTAATGGATTCTCAAGTGTTCTCCTTCTTAGGGATTCCAGAACTTACCCCTCAGTATAGTTCAGGGCTTTTGCTGTCATCCAAATGTTAAGAATTGTTAAAATATTAATTAAATAAATACCACATAGATTAAGAGGCTAGAAATTGTCTACTTAGATCTTTGCCTACTCTATAGTCTATAATGAAGCAGAAACAAAATTCTGCCTATTACTATTTTCAGGCTGTGACATCATGAGCTAAATTAACTGCACCAAGCCCTGAGGATCTCACTGAGTGCTCAGGAGCAGGTACTGACTCAGAGAAAAACACCTCCAGAGCAGATTTCGCACTCCACCTGATGCAACAGCACCCTCTCTTCTTCTGCTCATCCTATCAAGCAAGACAAACTGTGAAATTAACTTCAGCTCCACCGATGAGAGCAAATTACAAAAGCTGTTCCTTGTTTTCTTTTTGAAGACTCTGCCCCTTTTCTACACGATCCTGACACCCTTCACATGTGAATTTAAGCCAAATTTTTACAAAAACCAGCTGTGCCATACAGAAGCTTGTATCTACTCCAGAGCTTTCTACCACATCTGAAGACCTCCTTCCCCACGTACAATCCACCCACGCTGATGGCTGCAACTTCCACAGGTCTGCGTGATGACCCAGCACAGGAGGGTCCTAACCAAGCTGAGTGACTCACACAGCTGTGCCTCTGCCTGGCTCTGCATTCATAAAAAAAATGCAAGCCCAGCATCAAACTAATCCTAAATGGCTTTTTTAATCCATACCGAAATCTCAAACAGGCATCAACACACAACAAAACACCCTCCAGGCTTTCTTCACCTCTCTCTCTTACCCACATCACATGTATCTTGGCAGCTGTTCACTTCAAACCTTTTCTCTCAAAATGTTCTGACCCCTCCCACTTTCCCACCCGTTAGAACACACCATAGCTCACTCCATCTAGCCTGCCTTACAGCTTTCCAATTCTTCTCTTCACTATTCCACACACCCCAGTGCAGTGGTAACAGAGAAACACCAATCCTCCTTAAAAGGGAGATCTTGCTGAGGGAGAGTACTCTCACACCAGTGCCTTCCCTCTTAGACTCATATTTATCAGCACTAAATGGAGATGGGGCAAGCCACTTCATAGAAGGGAGGATGGTTTCTGCAGTTTTGTGACCCACTTCACATGAATGGGCAAGAGTGAGGGCATTGACAGCCCTGGACTTGAGCAGCCCAGAGAGCCCAACACAGGAAGGCAGTAGATGGTCCCTCTCTGATAGTATTTCTTCCCCCTTAACCTTGGGGGCCCCAAAGTCTAAAAATCCTCCCCAGGGGCCTCCCTGGTAGCTCAAAGGGCTAAGTCTCAGCCTATGAAGCTATCAGCAGCCACTGCAGCACGAGTTCGATCCCTGGCCAGGGAGAATCCCACATGGCGCAGCAGACCTCTCCTGCCTTGCCCGCTGCTCCCCTCAGCAGTGTATTTCAGTCTGCCTGTTGTGCTCCCCACTCTGTCTCTGGTGAATCCTCTCACATCCCCACACACACCTCTGGCCTACACCCCAGCTCTTGTATGCATAAATAAATTTTTTAAAAAATAAAATAAAAGCCCTCCCCTACCCTTTGAGCAGCACCCGGGGACACTGAGATCTCAGTGAGCAGACTGAAAGCTACAGGCCGGAAGGCTTCTGCAGGCCTATCCTCATAGTGGGTCCTTACCTAGAGCACGTTTGTTTCCCACAAGAAATGGGCTCTTTTCAAGTTATCTAATACATTAAGTCAACTGCCTTATCTTGCACTTTCTCTTAATAGAAGGAAAAGCATCAGCATGCCCGGCCCCCAAGCTTTGAGCTGGTGTAAGCTGATAAAATCTACAGTTGAACCCCAGTTCCCTGGGTAATCTTTTTACATGGGCTAGAAAGCTTCTCTCCGTGTCACTGTCAGAATTTCATTCATCACAGACCATCAAAGATCGAGCAAAGATGGAAAATCATGCATAGCTAAGGGATTTGTTTAAGAGCCACAGTTAATTACAGTGGTCAACAGTGAGATATAACTGACTTAAAAAGGCCCTAATCTGTAGTATCTTGGTGTGCTGAACATGAATTTAACCCTAAAAATTTTTATTAGCTCTCATTTTGAAGATTTTTCATATAATTCATTTTATATGTTTCACCATGTAAATTTGTCCAGTAGGACTGCAACAACATCCTGCAAAATCAGCCTAGAATGATGTAATATTGCATCGCATTGCATAATACCAACATGCACACATCATCCAGAGTTGATTGCATCATTTTCTGATGCAGTGCAATGCTACTGCCAGGCAGCTGCTGAAGTAAGCTGACGTCAGCCGTGCACTATAGAAAGCCCTGTCAGAAAGGTTGAGCATTGAAAATATTTCAGACTTTGTGCAAGACAGTTGAAGCTACTGTTCCATAGAACTGTTATTATTTTATCCATTTGGGCACAATACAGAACAGTAATGCCTCGAAAGTGTGTTAAGAGCGTGGACAATTTCTGCTCTATTTGTGGGGAAGTGACATTTGCCAACCAGAAGAAAAGTATCACTTCTCAAGTGAAGAAGGCTTATCATCTTGACTTCGGACACAAGGTTGGTGACCAAGACAAACCTTGGGCCCCGCATATATGCTGTGCTACAACATGTTAAACACAGCTTTCACAGAGGTGAAATGGCAAAAGACCATCAATGCCGTTTGCAGTCCCCATGGTGTGGAGAGAGCCAAGCAACCACATCAAAGACTGTTTCTTTCCAGCAGAATAGCAAAGCAAAAGAAGTTGAGAATGGTCTACCCAAACATTCTGTCTGCATTGGGATGACAGGTTTAACAACAGGGTGATATGAAACAAGCATGGAATGCTTTTTGCCTAGTGTCTACAAACTTTCTTGGGAATGTTAGGGCAGAAAACTACAAGGAACTAGTAGAAGACATGCTAATGCAGTATCAGAAACTTGGCTGCAATATGTCTCTAAAGATCTACTTCCTTCAATCCCATCTGGATTTCTTCCTTGAAAACTGTGGTATGGTTAGTGATGAACATGGTGAATGTTTTCATCAAGATATCACATCAATGGAACCAGGGAAAATGGTCCCCTACAATGCTGGCTGACAACTGCTGGACACTCCCCAGAGATGCTCCTGAACAGCTGTACAAGAGACAAGGGAAGAAATCTAAGTAGTCTATGACTTGATTTTTTTACAGGTATTAACCATAGGCCTATTACTATTGGCACGCTTTTCGTGATGTAAACATCATTTATTGCAGATTACAAAAAAACTAGAGCCAAAATGAGAATTTGACTGTCATATTCGTGTTGAGCACATACAAATTGATAGGAAATGACTAATTTTATTTCAGTGATATGACTTTTGTAAAAATTTGTTGACCAGTGATATAACTGCACCAGGTGCCCGGAGCCTGGCTCACCTGTCACTGTTCACTGCTCAGCACAAAGGGAGTTCAAGAGGAACCGCAGCCCCATTAACTCCACAGGGGGCCTGGAAAACACTGGAAAAGTACCAGCCCCTGGGGCTGCCTGTGCACACTCAGCCTGCACGTGGACTTGGCAGCACGTCAGGTGGTCTGTGCATTAGGGAGACACTCGTGGCTGGGAGGCGGCTCCAGCCTCTAGCATGCCAGGCGGAGAGAGCCTGGAGGGGAAAGCAGCACCCAGCTGCAGGAGGAGGGGTGTCTGCCGCCAGAGCCCAGTGTGCTTAGACCTTGTGCCCTGGTAGCTGCAGCCGGAGCCAGAGTGTGCACGGTCGCAACGTGCTCCAGCAAGGTGGGAGGGCGTGCGCCGATGCTGCCACAGGGCCTGGGGAAGGCACAGCCGCTTTATATTTTTATCTTTTTTTTTTAATTTTTGACTCTTTCCCCATGTTAAATACATTAAATACATAGGTAACTATGATCCCTTGATGACTTAAGGAATGAGGCTTCACAAATATTGACAGCACCTGTCCAAATGGAAAAAAAATCTTCAATACAACTGAAGATGTTTGCAAGAGAATTGTGATATATTACACTGGTCAACAGTGAGATCATTACTGACTTAAAAAAGCCCTAATCTGTAGTATCTTGGTGTGCTGAACATGAATATAACCCTGAAAAGTTTTTATTAGCTCTCATTTTGAAGATTTTTCATATAATTCATTTTATGTTTCACCGTGTAAATCTATCCAGCAGGACTGCAACAACATCCTGCAAAATCAGCCTAGAATGACGTAATATTGCATCGCATTGCATAATACCATCATGCACACATCATCCAGAGTTGATTGCATCATTTTCTGATGCAATGCAATGCTACTGCCAGGCGGCTGCTGAAGGAAGCTGACGTCAGCAGTGCACTAGCTAAAGCCCTGTCGGAAAAAGGTTGAGCATTGAAAATATTTCAGACTTTGTGTGAGACAGTTGAAGCTACTGTTCCATAGAACCGTTATTATTTTATCCATTTAGGCACAATACAGAACAGTAATGCCTCAAAAGTGTGTTAAGAGCATGGACAATTTCTGCTCTATTTGTGGGGAAGTGACATTTACCAACCAGAAGAAAAGTATCACTTCTCAAGTGAAGAAGGCTTATCATCTTTACTTCGGAAGCAAGGTTGGTGACCAAGACAAGCCTTGGGCCCCGCATATGTGCTGAGCTCCATATACAATACAGCTTTCACAGTGGTGAAATGGCAAAAGACCATCAATGCCATTTGCAGTCCCCATGGTGTGGAAAGAGCCAAGCAACCACATCAAAGACTGTTACTTCTGCTTGGTTCCTCCTCTTTCCGGCGGAATATGAAGCAAAAGAAGTCAAGAATGGTCTATCCAAACATTCCATCTGCATTGAGACCAGTTCTACATGGTGAGGGACTTCCTATTCCAGAACCTCCAGCAGAATATTCTCCTGATTCATCTGATGAGGACAAGGGTGAGCCGACCTGTTCTTCTCCTGTTCCATCAGCATGCAGTGATCTAGATTTTCACTGTGGTGCATCATCAACCCCACACAGAAAGAACTAACACAGGAAGAACTAGATGACCTGGTTCGTGATTTGGACTTATCCAAGAACAAGGCAGAACTGCTAGGATCAAGACTCCAACAATGGAATCTTCTAGAAGATGTCACAATTACTTTCTATTGAAAGCGCCACCAGCAGTTGGAGCCTTTCTTCAGAAAGGAAAGTGCTCTGGTATTCTGTTCTGACATTGAGGGCCTCATGAATGCCTTAGAAATCACTCATGACCCACAAGAATGGAGACTATTTCTAGACTCTTCGAAACTGAGTGTTAAGGTTGGGCTTTTGCACAATGGAAACCATCTTCCATCTATTCTATTCCTGAACAGCTGTACAAGAGACAAGCGAAGAAATCTAAGAAGTAGTCTATGACTTGATTTTTCACAGGTATTAACCGTAGGCCTATTACTATTGGCGTGCATTTCATGGTGTAAACATCCACTTATTGCAGATTATAAAAAAACCTAGAGTCAACATTAGAATTTGACTGTCATATTTGTGTTGAGCACATGCAAATTGATAGGAAATGACTAATTTTATTTCAGTAACATGACTTTTGTAAAAATTTGTTGACCAGTGTTATCATTCTATTGAAATGATCAAAACAAAAGGAAAAGGTCTCCTGGGAAACACAGCAAATGTTCCTCTCTTATTCCTCCTACCCCAGCCCAAGATAGTTCCCTTTTTGGGTAAAGCATCCAAATTTTTGTTCACAAATTCAAACAATTCTTGACAATATACCCTTCCAGGGTCAAGGCTGATAAGGGTGGATGTAAACTAGCACCTTGGGTGGGCTCCACAGCAGAAGCAGAGAGAAGGCCTTGCCGCAAGAGCTCTGCAAGTGAAGGTTCTGGAAAAGTTACTGTACGGTATAAACTGGCGAATCAGGAAGAAACAGAACTGACTTGCAGCTAAACGTGACAGATTGAATGCAGGCAGTCCGGCTTCAGAAATATTCCCAACACCCCTGGGCAGCTGTCATGTCCTCTCCAGTGCTTTTTCTTGTGAGTTTATTGGGTCTTTGTTCCATAAGGCATGAACCTATGTTGGTGGGTTTAAGAGTAAACAAAAATAAATGGAGACTAAAAGCTGAACCCTATATGGTGCGTAAATTCAGTAAGAAGCAAGTCAGTTCCCAAGGCAGAGAGCTGGGAGTAGCGAGAACTGAAAATCAACGACCTGTTTGGAAGCTTGAGGAAAAGCACCTTGCAGCTGGGCTGTCCTTTCCCAGGCCCCAATTGTACGACCACAAAGGGATGGAAACGTAAAGGGATGACAGGCTGGAGGGAAAAGTTTACAAGACAAAAATGGCACTGGTGGAATTACTGGTACATCCAAAGAGACTGAAAAGTTTTCTTTCTTTTTATATTTAAAGGAATAGGTTTATCAGGGGAAGGGACAGAAGAATAAAGGACGTTTGCATAGACACAAGCAGGAAGGAAGAGCTGCCAAGAATTTTCTTCTACTCCCTCTCCAAGTTCAGGGATAAATCCACACAGAAACACGAAAGGGCAAGCAGGATGTCCTATGTCCAGCTCCAGCCCCTTGCCATCCGTGATCACAGCTTGTACTCTGGCCCCCACGTCTGGGATGAGAGCAGTTAACAGATGGAAGTGACATGTCCCCTCAGGGATAAATGTTCTAGAAAGTGAAAACTGGATGTCAAGCCTCTCTGAGAGGCCCTGTGTGGAGAACTTGGGGTGGGTGGGTAAGGGCACACACCCACTGCCATAAAGTACAGGGGGAGACAGAATTTGATTGGGGTCACAGGATGATGTTGAGCATTCAGCTTCTCCTTTCCCACTGGCTGTGTGTCCTCAGAACTGACCTCAGACCTTTTCCCCTTTTCTTACCTGTCCCACCCTATGGTGGCTGGGATCAAAACCACCATGTAAATTAAAGCCTTTGCTCCATTAAGCTAGTAGGGATCATGCTCAGCAAAATAAGCCAGAAGGAAAAAGAAAAATATCAAATGGTGTCACTTATAGGAGGAATATAGTGGAACTAAATAAGAGATCAGGAGGAGAAAATAACAACAACAACAAACCAAAACAAAAACTAGTAGGCAACAGAAATGAGAGACATTCTGTGAGGGAAGCGGAGGATAAGGGTTCAAAATGGGGAAGAGAAGAGCACAAGGGACTACGGTGACAGTTCATGGGTGAACTGGTGATGGGTAACCCAAGGGGAATACA
This sequence comes from Scalopus aquaticus, assembly GCA_004024925.1. NCBI lineage: Eukaryota > Metazoa > Chordata > Mammalia > Eulipotyphla > Talpidae > Scalopus > Scalopus aquaticus. Next base: position 48,996 of record PVIJ01002572.1, on the reverse strand, counting down.
CAATAATGTAAAAGATATAATTAAAAAAAAAAAACTTTGCTCCATTAAAGGTATTCTGTACCCAGGGATGCATTAAGCTTCTATTTTGATGCCATGTCTTCATGGCATCTGATCTGATACAAAAAGCTGAAGAAAAATGAGTATGTTCTGAGGGCAATGTCAAGTTTGAATCAAGGCTGACCAAGAAGAGCACTGGCAAAAGAATATAGACAGGTATTTTCAATTTTTTGAGAAACCTCCATACTGTTTCCATAGCAGCTGCACCATTTTTATCCAGAGAAGCCACATCTTGGTATTTATCTAAATGAGTTAATATCAGAATCTCAAGAGTTATCTGCACCCCCCATGTTCACTGCAACATTATTCATAGGAGCCAAGATGTCTGAACAGCCTAAGTATCCAGTGGAAGATGAATGTAGAGAGGAAACACGGTAGATACATACAATCATGGCAGGTCCAGATACATACAATCATGGCAGGTCCAGGGCCATACAACCATGGCAGGTTGTTATTTTCATGGCAGGTCCAGGGCAGATCCTCAGGGCTCTCACACACTCAACCCCTCTTCACCCTCCACCCCAGCCAGGTAAGCACAAGCAGACTCTGCTCTCCCCACCTACATCCTCAGTCCTTCCCTATTCATTTGGCACATTCTTAGGGAAAAAACTAAAGGCCACGCACATGCTCAATACATGGTGTGAATAAGACAGCTGACCCTTCATTACTTCTATCTCATCAGGGGACAGAGGTATTGAACAATTATTAGAGCTTCAACTGACACTCAGGGCTCAGGGAGGCCATGGAGGGTAGGAGTGGAACAGGAATTCGAGTTGTTTGCATATGAAGTATAAGGGCAGTGTTCCTCCATCCCGCCGTGGGCAGGATGCAGTAACCTCTCCAGCCAGTGCTTCTCTAGCAAGTCCATCCACTAACCTGCAGGTTCTTGCTGACTCGCAAAGCCATTTTGTTCAAAAAAGGGTTCAATGTGGGATGTCTGTGTTTAAGTGAGGCAAGTTTGCCGGTGAAGAGCTATGCCTGACCTCCCCAGGGAGCAGTCACCAATGCTGATGAGACACCCATTGGGAAAGGTAAATGCCCAAGGAAGCCTCTGCAGCTCAGCATGATAGATCAATATGGAGATTTAAGGCTGTCAAAAGTCAGTCTGACAGTTACTGGCTTCTCATGTTGCTGGTGATTTCAGACTGCTGCTAATGGCGATCCATCATTCTGCTAACCCCCAGGGGCTGCAGGAAGACCAGGCTCACTGTGCTCTGGATCCCCAAGTGCTGGCCTTGGGTGACAACAGCACGTTTCCAGGACTAGTCTTCTTTGTTTACAGCAAATGGATCAGTCCCATATTAGCAGCAGAAGTAAACCCGGACAATTAGACGGGAATTCTAAACCTGCTAACATCTGCAGTCAGAGCAGCACTGGGCACCTCACCCAGCCCAGGAGCCAGGTTATCAGCTCATTAGCAGATGCCCGGAGGAAAACTTCATTGCCCTGGATTCAACAAAGAGCACTGGAAAATCCTGAAATAGTGTCAAGGATTCTCCATTTATTAATTTAGGAGAAAATGCAACTTTGATCTCCACCTGATGCAGGAACTAAAGTTACACTGCTGAGGCTAGCAAATAAAGCCTCAGTGTTAACTAGCTGGCATCACCCATGATGCATAGAACTTGCTGAAAGAGGGAAGCTGAGCTAAGGCAGAGGCCCCAACCTTCATAACCATGCCCTTCGCCAGACCATCAAATACTGAAGTGAAGCAAGGCTTATTTTTCCAGAAATTTTAAAAACAGCCTCACAGTCAGTCAGTGGAACGATTTAGAGACCCTCTTCTTCAAATAAATCGAGTAAGACCAAGGAGTGAAGAAGGGAAATAACTTTCACTGTGTACCACTCCATTTATGATTTATTTACTCCTCAGACCAACCACATCAACACTACCAGACACCATGAAATGTACTTTCCTTGCATTGAGTATTTATTATTCTCATTTTTCAGGGAGGACAAATAAAACGCCTACTTGGGAGTCATACCACTAAAACTCAAGACAGGGCTCACACCCAGAAGTTTTTAACCACCTCCAGTCCCCAGAACACAGTCATTCCCTAAAATAAGAAACTGTTTCATTCACTACCATGGCAACAGCACATATGTCCCCCAGGTAGCCTGGAAAATCTTGGATCATCTAAATCCAAAGTTGACCTCCATTCTCTTCACACTGTATCGTTCCTTCAAAAGACTGGAGGGGGGCAATGGACTGAGTTCCCCACCCTCCAAGAGAACCAGTCATGTCCATCTCTACAGCCAAAGGATATCATCACAGCCATCACCTTTAGCACAAGTGAGCCACCATTTGCTAAACCTGCCCTATTTAATCTATCCCTCCACAAAGCTTGTAAGGGAATTTGGTAACACTGAAACGAGAGGGGCACTTTTGACTTATCTTTACCTCTAGGAATTTACCCTGACAACACACCTCCACCAACATCAAATACACATGTAGAAGGCTATTCACTGCAGCACTGTTTGCAATTCCAACATATTGAAACTATCTAAGTGCCTACACTTAAGAGAACTCTTGAATAAAGGATGGTACATTCACACAATGGAATATGATGCAGTGTTGAAGAATGAGGAAGATCTCTATAAAGTGATTTCTAGGATTTTGTGTTTAGAGAAAAAACAAAGTGCAGAAGATTAATATTCTACCTTGCATATAAGAAAGTTTAGACAATAATCAGATATCTGCTCATCTATGGACTAATACAGAATGGTAAACAAGAAACTAAGGATATTGATTCTCTGTAGGGAGTGGGTGGGAAGATGGCAGAACAATGGGAGGAATCGGAACAAGAGTAAGATGGAGGTAACACTTCTTTGAGGATGAATTTTTGTGTGATTTTGATTTTTAAAACCATAAAAAATATAAACAAAGTCAACCAGGATGTGAGAAGAAACCAACGAGTAACAAATAAATCTACCTGTGTTAGGAGTGAATTACATAGCCGCACTGAAGAGGGTAGAGAAGGAAAAGAACTTCAGTAACCTTAGAAAAGGGTGTCTTGACTAGGAACTCTAAGGCTAACAATAAAAAGGACTGTAGAGGGGCCTCCCTGGTGGCACAAGGGATTAAGTCTCGGCACTATGAAGGTTTTGGCAGCCACTGTAGCATGATTTTGATCCCCGGCCAGGGAGCTAACCTGCATGGCGCAGCAGATCTCTGTCTCACCTGCTGCTCCCCTCAGCAGTGTATTTCAGGCAATCTGCCTGTTCCGCTGCCCACTCTGCCTCTGGTGAATCCTCTCACAGCCCCAGTCACCTCTGGCCTACACCCCAGCTCTTATATGCATAAATAAATCTTAAAAAAAAAAAAACTTAAAAAAAAAGACTGTAGAATAAATAACCCTTACTCTCTAGTTAGTAGGTCTCCACATACACACACAGGTGCACAGGTTAACAACTCAGAAACTGTTTTAGACTTTATTCTGTACTCCAAGCCTGAATACAAGTAAACAAGTCATCATGTGACTAACGGGAGTCAGGTTTCTCTTTGATGAAGAAAGGAGTTATAAATAAGAACAGGGTAAAACCAAATAAGCACTGTGTGGGCAGATTAGGTCATGTCAGTACCATCTCAGTTTTTGAGTTGTGTATGTACCCAAGTGTGTTTGTATTTACTTGTATTCCCTAACCCTGTGCTCTGAGAAGTGTAAAAATAATGACATCCTGGTATCAGTGAGCACATCTAGCCTCTAAGATATTGGTTTCTAAACACCATTCTCCACTAAAAGAAACAGAGCTCCTGGGAGAAATTGATGCTTCCACTACTAGGCAGGCAAGTAAAGAGGAGTACGCATGTAATATCCTGAGATGCCAAAAATCAAAATTCAGAAAAAATTGATGATAAAATATCTAAAGAACACCGGAGTGAAATTGAAAGAGTTCTCAGTGGTCTGATCTTAAACAATATGAGCAAGAAAATTATTTTAATAGGTTACAATCCATATAATTACAAGAAATCCATGAGTCCATATAGATATTAAGCAAATAATAAATACATAGAAAAGAGATACTATCCCTAACAGTAGAATTTTAATTCATAAATGCATGCTGAGTGATAGAAATGGAAAACTTGTTTAGCAAATATTACAGCGATGACTGCTACAGGCAAGAAAGAATTAAGGGATGTGAAAGTATGATGAGAAACAGGGTATTTACATAATCTCAAAGTACGTCCTGGCAACATGTTTATTAGTTATAAGAGGGAAAACAGTAAGTTGTTCAGTGGAGAAAGCCCCCTTACCCAGGGGACAACAGTTAACAGCAACAATGAGACACATCAGGACCATGTAAATCCTCATCTAGGAAAGACAGACATTTTCTAGTATTTGTCAAAAAAGTGTACTTTGAATTCACTCATTAAGAAACATCAAACAAACCTACTTAGGGGATATTCTACAAATTAACTTGCCAGTGCTCTTCAAAAGTGGCAAGGTCATGAAAAAAACACTGAGGAATGGCCACCAGCTAGAAGAGACAAGCAAGATGTAACAAATGAAATGAAATGAAATAAAATATGTGATCCTGGATTGGATGATTAATTGGACCCTGGAATAGAAAAAAAAGACATCGATGGGACAAATGACAACATTTGAATAATGTTTAGCGTAGTTAGTTGCACGGTGGCAATAATTACCTGGGCTTAATACTCTGAGGTTTATAAAATGCTAACATTCAGGCGAGCTGCATAAAGGAATAGTCCATGTACTATTTTTACAATGGTGGGGAGGGCATGTGATGCAATTATTTCAAAATGAAGAGTTAAAATATAAAAATAAATTTAAAAAAGAAAAACTTGTATCTCATACATCAAACAAGGGCTAATATCCAAGATCTACAAAGAACTTATTCAACTCAAACAAAAGCTCAATCAAAAAAACAGACAGCATTTTTATGTTGCCCATCTATATGTTCATGTTCAACATCACTTACCAGGGAAATGAAAATCAAAACCACCACAATGAAATACAAATTAACTCCAGTGAGAATGACCCGTATTAATGAAAAATAAATAAAAGTTGCCAAGGGTGTGGAGAAAAAGGACTTGTCTTATACTGTTGGTGGGAATGTGGACTGATTTAGACCCAATGGAAGAGCACAGAGATTCCTCAGGATATTAAAAATAGGTATACCATATGACCCAGCAATTCTACTGCTAGGTATCTATCCAAAGAATGCAAAGTCATTAGTTTTAAAGGACATATACACTCCTCTGTTCACTGCAGCACTATTTACAATTCCCAAGTTATGGAAACTAAGTGCCCGGGAGTAGAGAAATCGATTCATGAGATGCGATATATACACATGACGGAATACTATTCAGCTATAAAAAAAAATTTTTGATCTCTTGCCATTTGCACAACATGGATGGAAATGGAAGGGATTATACCTAGTGAAATAAGTCAGAAAGAGAATGATAAATACCAGATGTTTTCACTCATATGTAGAATATAGAGAAACAAAACAAAGGAACTGACAAGACTAAACTAAAGCAAATCCTAGAAATATGACTGTAGAATTGAGGCTACTAGAGGGAGGAGGAAGAGTAGGGGTGGAGGGGTCCAATGTTCTATGGTAAAAGACAATCGATAGTGGGTGTGGTGTGGTGACATACATCTGGGGTGTGAACCTATCCCCTTAAATCAGATACAGTATTTATAAACCAATGTTATATTAATGCAAATGAAAAAATAAAAATGTTCCCACCAAATTCTCTTTTCTTGGAAAGCTCCTTTATTTTTCCTGCACAACTACTTACAGTGAGACAAAAGAAACCAAATGAAAATAAGCACCATATATAAGTCCAAATGCCAACATAACAAAATCATCTGATAAAGATTTGAGTAAAGAAAATCCATTTTAAAAAAGATGAATAAACACTCCTAGCTACTTCTGACCTTACATGGGAATATTTTCTGTTTTTTAATGTATGATAAACATTATCATGATTATACCTTGAGAGGAAAAACAGACAACTATTGACCTCCAGCTCAAAGAACACTGCACACTTAGAAGAATGCTTGAACCACAGCCTTGCAGAACCATTTTGTGAAAAAGACCCAGTGGGAAGGGGGATGTGGGTGAATCGGAGTGGGAAGGGGCGTTCCAAGAACATTTGGAATGTCCAGCGTCTGGAAGCCACTGAGGACTCCAGTCACTGGCAATGACATTTCTAAATTGTGAGAAATAATGATACTCTCACACCGTGACTCATAGAGGAAACACTGTGTAATCAGTCATTTGTTATTCTATTCCTCAGCTTTATTCCCTGACTTTCAAGAACTGAAATTTAAAAAAATTCCTAACTTAGCATAATTTGATTTCATCTTTCTTTTTCCAGGGCAAGGGGAGCCTTTTTTCATCATGTAACGTGTCACTGTAACTTGACCCAGGTCCCCTCTGAGTTTACCACACAAATCCAGTGAGTCCACAATTCTATGAATAGGTACACTGTGTTCTACAGGGCAGGCGCTGCATCTAAAATGTGACAGAGATGGCACTTGACGGTGGCATCTATAATTAAGACGCATAAGGGCAATTGCACAGCACAGCTGCTGGAATGATACTTTCCCTGGAACATGTGGTTTCCCAATGCACCATCCCTGCAAAGACCTTAGAAAATGAAATAAAGGAGCCCACCAGCAAACAAAGCTCAGAGCAATGCTGCAAAGGCTCGGCCCACTCCAACTGCTAGGAGAGAGAGGCCCAGATTGCAGCAAGCTGTCAGGATGTATGTTGAACCCATATGGATGCAGTGCCGGCCTCCCTGCCCCCAGGAGATGCCTGGCTAGTTCCTTGGCTGGTTAGATTCATGAATGGTTCCTTGGCTGGTTCCTTGGCAGTTCTGTTCCCAAAGAACCCTGGGCTCCATGTTTGCTGGCACTTCAGACAGTGAAGCAGAATTAGCTGTTCCCTTCCTTCTCTCCCTGAGAGCAGGGTCCACACCCATCCTCTATATCTCCCCAGGATTCTGACACAAATGGTGGGGGGGTGGGGGTGGAGTCTGGGGGAAGCACACGTGACCATGCACATAGCACAGGACAGAGCACGTATCTGCTCTTCCTTTTTTTTTTTTTAAGATTTATTTTTATTTTTGCATACAAACTGGGGTGTAGGCCAGAGATGTGGGGCGGCGAGAGGATTCGCCAGAGACAAAGTGGGGAGCAGAACAGGCAGATTGACCGAAATACACTGCTGAGGGGAGCAGCGGGGGAGGCAGGAGAGGTCTGCTGCGCCATGTTATAATTTCCCTGCCCAGACTTGGAACTCGCGCTACAGCCGCCAACAGCTCCACAACTGAGCACTTAACCCGTTGTGCCACAAAGGAGGCCCTGTATCTGCTCTTCCAATCAACTTCACTGAGCTCCTGCAAGCCACACAGGCTTCTATTGTTGAGAACACTGCGATGACAAGCTCGGACGGATGTCCTCCTGGAATTCAGACTCAAGTGGGGAGGCTGAATAAACACATAACCATAAACACATAACACATAACCATGCAAACCATTACGTATTACAATTGAAAAAAGAACCTTGAGCTAAAAAAAAAAAAGTATGTGCTAGACTGGCAATCACATTACAATATGTAAAAGGATCAAAATGACACTGCGCATCTTAAATTCATATAAGGTTACATGTCAAATTTAGCCATCTAATTTTTTTAATTCTATTCAAAAATAAATATAACACAATGTGTTTACAACTGAGACCAAAACAAGCAATCAACAGCAACAACAACAAAACAAGCGTAACAGGGCTATAAGGTCACTTAACTAGATAACCTGGCCATGTGACCTCTGTATCCATTGTAATAACAAGACAATGTAATCTCAGCATGCAGTCACAACCTCACTGTTTAAAATACAAAAATAAAAAATAAACCTGGAGATGAGCCAAGTGTCCAGTCCCAGGGCAATGGCTACAAGCGGCTTTATCCCAGCAACCTGGGGGAATGCAACTACTGAGTCATTTAAAAATGACAAGTATGTGAACAATGCTGATATGTGGGAAGATAGTAACAGGGTTTATTATGTGTTGGATTTTTGTTCCGCCAAAAAGGTGCTTAGGTTCATTATCAAAATTTCAGTGCTCGGCCTCAGTCACTTCTACCTCAAGATAATCTTTACACTCCTAAGGGCAAGCAGTCCTGGTGGCCTTCCAGGGCTTAGTGGCAGAGTATGAGCGCCATGGGGGCACTGTGAATCATCCTGAGGAGCCCATCCAACTTGCAGATACAGGCTCAGTCTGCAGGCCAGAGCACCCGCTGAGACAGTCACTCACCCCCTTTACGTCCCACATGCGGCTCTTTCAAGGAGCTCCTCTAACAAGGAAAGGAGGTTGGACATCAGGAGGGTAACCACATCCCCTGTCAGGAAGAGAAGGCTCTTCTGGGGCGGATGTGGAAAGGCTTCCTGGAATGCCCTAGCCCCTGCCCTACTACAGAGAATGCCAGCTGGGTTGGCACCAGAGCGGGTGGTTGGCAGACTGGCTGAACCTGAATATCCCCACTATTTTTTCAAGGGTAGTAGATTAATCCATAGCTATTCAAAGAATGTGGCCTGGACCGGCAGCATCATCACCACTTGGGATCTTGCAGAAGCAAAGAACACTAGACCTACCCAGATCTCCCAAAGCATCACCTGCGTATCAAAACAAGCTGCAAAGGATCCCAAGCACATTATTAACATCTCGGAAGTGTGATTCAGTCCTAGAGTGCTGGAAGACTCATTTTTTCATTCCCCACTGATTTCTCTGTTAAATCCTGGGGTGAACCAAAGATCTGGCAGGGTGCCTACAGAAACCTCTGCAAAGGAAGCCAGGTAAGCAAATGATGCAGCTGTCCCACAGACCCAGGGAGAGGAAACCTCTGCTGAGAAACTTAACATCTTTGGCTAAAGAAGCCAGAAGTTTCATGGTTGGGGATGGATCTGTAAAATCTTTAAGAAAGCTGTACTTTAACTACAATGAAAGAACACCCTTAATCAAAATTGCCCCAAAAGTCCCTGCTAGTAAATGAGGTTCATTCCACCAGCATCATCTGCAGGCTAGCAACTGTCATCTCTCTCGTGCCCAGAGTTTCCATGAGGTGCTGGCAGACGGACCTGGTTGCAGAGAACTAAGACCCTAAATGGCCTGTGTCAGCATCTGTGTTCAGCCTATCAATACCATTTTCAAGTTACACTTTTACAAGAATTGCCACATTAGCAAGACTGTGGTGTTTTCCTGTTTTGTTTTGTTTTTTTAAACCTTGTTTATTTTTTTCACAATATAGGATTTCCCCCCTCAGGTGCAGTTTTCTCAGCAAAGTGCCCACAGTCCACCACGCTCCATGGCGCTTTCTCTGCCCATCTTCTCACCCTCCCCCATTCGCTCCCTCTCCTGAATGTCTCAGATCTATGGTCATCACACAAGGGTTAGTCTTAGAGTTTGTCTTTGTCTGATCCTTCACCTCAGACCCCCAAGCCACACCCAGGAAATCTGTGTATTTTTTAAGCTATAATGAAAATTCTCTTTGTTCAATGGGTTGATCTTCTGTGATCACTAGCGAGTTTCTGAAGACACCGTTGCAAAGTGACACTTGCCATCTTTGTCACAGGTTTCCACAACAAACATTTTGAAGCAGCCTTTCCCTACAGACATATCACTTAATGATGAGAATATCTTATGTTCTGAGAAATTCATTATTAGGAATTCTGTCACTGCGTGAATGTCATAGGGTGTGATACACAAACACAGATGGGATAACCAGCTACACTCTGAGGCTGCACGGGCCCACCATCAGGTATGCAGCTCCTCACTCACCACAGTGTCATCAAGCAATTCATGACTGTACCATCTCACTGTATTTTCTTTTCATACTTAGTAAATCAAAAAGGAAGCCTACTACATACTACTGTTGTTATATAAAATAATGAATACTTGCATCTGTCAGCTCTTTATCATCAATTTATATGGAAAATTTGTTTAGCCTTCCTAGACCCAAAAATAACCTATCAAATCTTACAAAGTAGGGTCTTCCTCTTTTAGGTAGCAAGGGAAAACTGTAGTTAGTGGGTGAGACTATTCAACATTATTAAGATATCAGTTCTCCAGTTAATCTATAGATTCACTGCGACCCAACCTAAGTCCCAATTTTTTTATTAGAAATCAAGTATGATTTCTAAAATGCATATGGAAATGCAAAGGGCATAGAATAGTGTAAGGAACTGTCAGAGTTTGGATTTGAAGACTTAGACTAATTTTACGGTATAATATAAGAGTAACCAAGACAATATGGTATTAACTTGAGCAAAGACAAGGGAACACGATGCAGAATACACATCTAGAACCACACATGTGTTGTCAATTGCTTTTCAACAAAGGTGTCAGTAAATATCAAGTATCTATCAGCCATAAAAAATCAACTCAAACTAAATTACAAAGCAAACATAAAAACTTAAACTATAAAACTTGTGCCAAAAAAATAGAGCAAAAAATCTTCGTCTATTTGGGATATGCAAGCATTTCCTAAAGGGCACACAAAAAATATATAAAACTGGCAGAGAAACTGTTAAATTGGGCCGCATTAAATTTTAAAATCTCTACTCTTTGAACATTTTAAGAAGATGAAAAAAGCCATGGAGAGAAAATATTCACAGTATGTACACTTGGCAAAGGATATGTACCCAAAATAAATGAGGAACTCATAACTCATTAAGAAGAAAAACTCAATTTAAAAATATGGGCAAAGACTTTGGACATATACTTCACAACAATGCTATCTGGATAACCAGTAAGCATGTGAAAAGGTGCTCAAAACCATCAGAGAAAAACAAATTGAATCCAAAATGAAAGATAAGTTTCTACCCAGGCTGCCACGCTCGATGGAGGCAGAGATGGCAGATGAGATTGCCAAGGCACAGGCCACTCAGCCTGGTACAGACATGATGTTAAGGAAGATCACCCACAAGGAAATCCCAGCCAAAACCATATAGGAGGATGAACAGTGCCTTGTTTTCCGTGGTACTTCCCCTCAAGCACCAACACATTTCCTGGTGTCACCCAAGAAACAAATATCCCAGATTTCTGTAGCAGATGATAATGCAAGTCTTATTGGATATTTAATGATTGTTGTCAAGAAATGTGCTGCTGATCTGGGCCTGAAGAAGTGTTATCATGTGGTGTGAATGAAAGCTGAGATGGGGGACAGTCTGTCTATCATGTCCTTCTCCCTGCTCTTGGAGGTCAGCAGATAAACTGACCTCCTGGTAAAGCATGTTTTGGGGATGGGTTTTCTCTTCTATAGACAATGCTTAAGATTGAAAATTCCAGGTGTATTGCTGAATAATGCAGTTATTTTTGCCTATGTATGGACTAAGGAAATAATGTTTAAAACCCATACATAATAAAAGATATCAGTGAATGGTTTACAATAAAAAATTTGAAATATGACAAGGCTATTAAAGCAACTAATATTAAATAGACTGGACTACATAATATTGACAGGAATGCACAGCAACTACAATTTGCAAATACTGCTGGTAGGAATGTAAAATGGTATACATCAGTGCTGTTTTGCAGTCAGTCCCAATGAGGGGTGTGTGTGTGTGTGTGTGTGTGTGTGTGTGTGTGTGCGCGCGCGCATACATAGGCTTCCCACATCAACAAGAATTCTCAGATGCCAGCAGCGTGTATGAGAATTCAACTCATATCTGACATCTGAATGGAGAGAGCATCGGATTCCACAGATTAAGGGCTTAGTCTCTCAAGACCACCTTCCATTTCAAAAACCTGGCACAAGCTCAGATTACCACCTGGGCTTCTGACCAGCCAGCTACAAAGTGGAGGTTCCTACAACCCTGTCTCAGGTGTCAGGTGCCTGTTGCCAGGCCCTATTATCATCATCTATGCTTCTGACCAACTGACTATAAGTCAGAGGTCCCCAGGACAGCCTCCCCAGATTTGATTAATTTACTAAAATTGCAGATTCAAGAACCCCATTTACTTGCTAGACTGCCAAATTATTGCAAAGGATACAATTCAACAGACTGATGTGAGAGAGACAAAGATATGAGGCCTGGGGGTAAGGTATAGAGCTTCCATGCCCTCTTCAAGCACAACATTCTCCCCAAATCTAAATGTGTTCTCCAACATGGAAGTTTGCAACAGTCCTTCCTTTTGGGGGTTTTATGGAGGCGTCATTATTAAGGCACAATTTATTAAATTATTTGCCATTGGAAACTGGAGTTAACTTTTATCCCTCCCCTGCTCCCCAGAAGTCAGGGAGAAAGGAGGGTTAGACTGGAAGTTCCAACCCTTTAATCACAGGGTTGGTTCCCCTGGGAACCAGACCCTAGCCTTAGGTGTTTTCCAAAAAAGTCACCTCATTCACATAAGAAGAGGTGTCTGTATCATCTCAATACCTGGACGTTCCAAATGTTTGGGGAGCTATGAGATAGAAACTACGGATGAAGACCAAAATATAATATATATGAGCAATAGATTTGGTCATCTGAATAACCAAAGTATATACTTCTTGTAAATCACATCACATTAATTAATTATGGAAAAAGTTCCACCAATTCCACTTCTAGCTATTTACACAGAAATATGAAAAATATATAAAATTTGTATCTATACATATTCACTACAGATTTATTCATAATAGTACAAAACTGGAAAAAAACTCAAATGCTAATCAAGTTTTGACAGTTGACAAAGAAACAAGGTATGGTATATGCACACAATATATTACTTATCAGCAATTAATGGTAATTAACTATTGAGAACACTGACAACATGGAACTCAGAGTTATTTTGCTGAATAAAAATAAATCAAATAAAAATAAATCTAATCCACGGGACAAGAAAGCACATCAGTGACTACAAGCAGCTTGAGGATCTAGACAAGGTCGAGACCGTGCTATATATAGCTCACCACCAGGGTCCAACCATGCCCATCCTATCCTACACTCTGGTCAACAGGATTCATCTATTGATCACTTGCTTGTAAACAGTAACAATCTTAATCAAAAATATTTCTAAACACATTCTCACATTCTGTACTGATCTCATTGAGAACTGACAATAGTTCACAAAATCAGCAGTGATCTGATGATCACACTTTTGAATAGCCTGGTGGAAAATCATGTACCCAGATTAACCCAGATTCAATAAAATCCCAACATGCTTTAAAAGTTAAATTTGTTAGCCTCTTCATTTTTTGCTAAAAGTACTAGTAAAGTTCATTTTGATATAAGGAGTTTGGTGAAATTTGTAATAAAGTACTAATGAATGAACTTGAGGTTGAAAAGAATTTAAGCTCTCTAAGGTAAAAAGATGACTGACTAATCCTGTGCAATTCTTTGAGGTTTCAATGAGCAAATGATTAAGGGAACATGTCAGAAAGAATTTTAAGATGGTGTGCAGGATTCCCTTCCCTGTTCCACAAACTCCATATACTCTCCTCACCTAGAATGTGGGTGAGATCTGTGAACATGGTATCACTTGTGAGATTAGGTTACATTATACAGCAAAGAAAAAGAACTTGCAGATCTCATCACAGTCCCAAACCAGTTTGAGTTTATCAAATAAGAAATGATCCTGGATGGGCCTGACCTAATCAGGTGAACCTTTTAATAAAGAATCTAAAGGTGAGAAACAAGTAGCCACACAGTTTTCCTGTTGCCTTGAGGAAACAACTGCCATGTTGAAGAGAGGCCCACATGACAGGGAGGGACAGAAAGCCTATAGAAGCTGAGGGTTCTTGGTCTTCTAAACTCAAGGAATTGAATTTTACCAACAGTAGAGAAACCTGGGCCTCAGATTAGACTAGGGCTTGACTGACACCAATATCTCAGCCTTGTAAGTCCTCAGCAGAGGACCCACGTAAGCAATGTCAGGAACCCTGACCTATGTAAACAGTGGAAAAATGAATGCATTGTTTGAAGTCACTAGGTTTGTGGTAATTTACTATGCAAAGGGGGTAAATAAATGGGGAATCAAAGATATTTGCACAAGCAAATTTTTTACAAGGTTCCATCTCAAGCATATGGAAGTATATGGAGTGATGGTCATGAAAGGAAGCAGATTTAATCTGTAAACAGTTCTTGAGTAAACAGAATGGCCCATTGGAGGGAGGCTGCATGGAAAAGAGCACAGTCTTGGAGACAAGCTAGACCTGGCTTTACCTTCAGCCTCTAAGCCTTTATTGCTTCCATAAGCTGCAGGGAATAACAATTGTTCTGTACTGCACATTGCTTATTTGAAAGACAGGTTAAAAACTTAATAAGTCACTTAAGATTCTATGATTGCAAGTAAGCAAGCAACTGGCTAAAATAAACCACAGAAACATGTACTAATAGGACGAGAGCAGCTCAAATATAAAAGCGAATAGCCAGGTCTTAGAAATAGGCAGCCCTAGGGGATGGCGGCAACAAATCATGAGCAGTCTTCTCAGGAGATCTCTGCTTTTGGGCTGAATCAGCTCCGGCCTCACATCACTCCCCTCAAGATCAGGATTCAAAGGGAGAAAGTGCTCCCATTTTTTTCTGGAGTCGGAAAGGTCTGAGGTTAATGTAATTGACAGACAAACCTCTACCAGGATCTTCTATAACGTCAAGTCCTAGGGGAAGGGTAGTCCCCCAAAAGGGAAGCAAGTACAGCTCCCAGAGAAGGTGGACAGCTAAAAACAGCAGAGTCCAAATACCTTCTCAGGGAATGGAAATCAGGAGAACAAGTCTTAAACTCAGGACAAGTACTTATATTCAGGACAAGTGCTCAAAAATAGCAGCAATCTTGAGTCTCACCCAATTAGTCAATGGTTTATTCATAAAGACAAAAGAATTATATATTAAAGTTACATGGCTACTGGACAATACATACCAGGTTTTATAATTTTCAAGTTCTCTCTTTGGCTATGATTTCCATGCTCTTCCAAAACTCCTAAGATACACCCTGCAGGAGATAATGCGTCTCTGTGCAACTTTAGCAATGTTCCCTTAGCCATCTTCCAGTACAGAATTCTTTCTTCAACTGTGTTAGCCTGATGCTTTACACTTAGTCTTTAGTTCCTCTTTCCTCTATTTTGCATTTGATTTTTTAAACTCTGCCTTTTCTTTATTCATGACATATTTATATTCCTACGCTTTAAATTCCTTCTTTTACGTCTCCAAGAGTTTTAAACATACTTAATATTCTCCATTATTAAACTTGAAGCATTCGCACCTGGGGCTGACAGCACATACTTAGTTTTAGGCATGGTGAATGGTTCCTCAGGGGAGTTGTAATTTTGAACCAAGAGTCTACCTATAGGACACAGGTAAGAATACTGTGTAGCCTGAGGAAAGGGCGAGTTCCTCAAGAAGGGCAGTGCCAGTTTGAGACCCAACCCTTCTTATGTTAATTTACCAGCTTGGGAATTCTTTCACAAGTCAATTCAAGCTCCAAGCTCAAGCAAGGGCAGGGCTGAAGTTACAAATCCCACCACGACTAGCCCCAAGTCCAAGCTGAAGCAGGTAAATTGCATGGTGATGTCCCATATTTTCTATAGCCCATTCCTTCACCCAGCATGTGATCCTGAGATGCCTGGTTTTAAGTATGGATCCCCACCCTCCTTGGACCTAACCTCTCATCTTCTAGGCCCCACCCCCACCATATGACCTTAGGTCATCAAGACTATCCAATGTTCCCTGCTACTCTAGCACCAGCTCACACAGTTCTCACTCATGAGAAGGGTTTTGGGGGACCTCCCTGGTGGCGCAGCCATTAAGCATTGCGCTGTGGAGCTGTCAGCAGTGGCAACACGAGTTCAACGCCCTGCTGGGGAGATTCCCACATGGCGTGGTAGACCTCTCCTGCCTCGCCCGCTGCTCCCCTCAGCAGTGTATTTCTGTCCTTCTGCCTGTTCTGTTCCCCATCTATCTCTGGTGAACCCTCTCGCCACCCCACGCCTCTGGCCTGTACCCCAGCTTGTATGTATAAATAAATAAATTAAAAAAAAAAAAAGAAAAGGGTTCTGGCCCTTGGGAATTTCCTGTAATTTCTATCTCTGCAACACATGTAAGAGGATATTTGATATTAGATAACCAGAAGTACTAGATTTTCTATAAGAAAATCACAAATAATATAATGCCAGAAACAGACGTTTCAAGGTATACATAATCAGTAAGTACAAGTTACTTTAAATCAAGTCTTTTTTTCCTTATGTAAGAAAATATGCAAAATAATTTAAAGGTGGTCCAGTCTAGCTTCTCGTTCCTAAAAAGATCTGATCCTGTAACCTACTAGCTGCTGGAACAAGTTAAATGAGTACATTTAACAAGATATTTAAAATTATAAACAAGAGAGAAGTAACACCAAACCCCTTATTTAATATTTATGATTAAAAGTCATCAATATAAACAATGCTTTAAATGACTGTTTGCAGTCTGTATTTCATAAGATTTCCTAAGAATTGATTCTTAAAAATTAAATTACTGAGACAAGGAGAATTTGTAAAGGGTTTTCCACATAATAACAACTAAATACATGTTATTCAATTGCTTTTCTGAAAGAACTGTATTCTAAAGCAAGAACGGAATTTGGGAATACAACTCATAGTGTCCTACCAAATGTGGGGCATATAAATGATTTTGGTCAAGAAAATATTAAGACATTTGAATAATCAAAGGGAATGGGAAGTAGAAAGATAAGGCTTTCATCTAAAACGGCAGCAACCATAAAAACAAAAAGAAAAATCACTCCCCAAGTCTCCCCCAAATACAGTCCAAACAAGAAAAAGCCCTAAAGAAAAGTCAGGACAGCCACTACTGCAGACAGAGTAAGCGTCTGCATCTCAAAAGCAGCAAGAAGGTGCCATTTACAGTCCTCTGTGGTTGACAGCGACCCAGGAGAGCAAGCATTTTCTCCGGCCTGCCTGCCCGCTTTCCACGTGTGACCCCAACATGCCCAGAGGACAGGCAGAGACGAGCACCCAACACACACTCCAGGGGCCCTAGAACCTAACTTCCCAGCCTGTAATCAGAGGACTAATTCCAGAAACCCACTGGTCCTTCCCTCATCTCTGAAAGAAGGAATTGGCTGAGGTATCCCTGCCATTTTTCTAGGAAAAAAAAAAAAAAAAAAAAGCCTTGAACATAAATCTTAACCTGGTGATTTTGTTTTCAACTTCCCTGTCCACTGAAGTTAAGGAAACCAAAGGATGCCTCCCACCAACTTCCAAACAGCAAACACCAAAATGGACAGTCCTACTTAAAACTTAAAAAAGAGAAAGGAAAGAAAGTCTTTCAACTAGCATCCAGCTGGCGCTCTGTCGACTCTTTGTATAATGGATTTTAAATTACAGATTAGAGTAAAACAACATGAACAAAAATAAAGAGTAATCAGGGTCTTGTTCTGAAGAAATTCTCCTGACAGCCATGGTCCTGGCGGTCCTCGGCCCCCCTGCCAGCTGTAATAGCTGCTCTCAGAAACACGCTCCCTGCCCCGAGAGCTTTCTGGGCAAATCAAAGCTATGATTACTGGAAAGCGGAAATGCTGGAAAAGAATCACCAAAGGGAGAGAGGATGTTTTTTAAGTCTTCAGATTTACCAAAGGAGTCAACCTTTACTGACTGACGGCAGAAAGCATTCTCGAAGACACGTTCCACAGGCTGCAGGCTTCCTGTGCGCTCTCTGGTCACAGTTTATTTTTCATGTAATGAGATCATTTTATCACAGCCCCATCCAACAAAGCTTGCTCTCAGCCAGTCATGGTTGCTTGTGCTGCACTGGAAACTTCCTTGAGCCTTCCCGCTTAAAGGACAGTCCTATCGCAGTTTCCTTTTATAGGATTACACACCCCAAGTTATAATGATAAACCCGTCTCTAAACCATATGTTAGTGGCTCTAAAATTAAAACAGAATCTAGATTGTCTAAGATTATCCAGTACTGCAGAATCTAAGATTTGGTAGGGACCTCAGAGGATACCAAATTCTACTCTCCACCCACGGACGAGACACCCTAACCCAGCCATCAAGTTTGCTCAAACCGAAGTCCAATCGGCCCACTAGTAATCTCTACCTGCAGAGGCAGTGCTTATCTTCAGCAGCTGCCCAGAACCACCCGACTCCTTCGCCAGAGCAAATATGACCAGCAGGAGGAAGTTTTACAGCCCCCTGCCAGGTTCCAGGTCCGATCTCCCTAGACCCTCTGGCCACCCAAAATGTTCCCCCTGCATGCTGTTCAGGACACCCTCCAATAGCCAAGGGCCTCCTAATACATGGCTTGCAGTACACTGCAGTTGTGGGCGCTTTATATCCCTTTGAGACAGAATATAAAACTTTATAGGCCAGGCCATCTCGTCCTATAAAGTTCATACTCTAATTGAGTCAGCTAAAACATACAGGTCAACCTTTAAGGAAATGCTATCTTTTCAAGTCTCTCACCATATTCACGTAATAAAAATTTTATTCCAAGAGGCAGGACATTAATTCCAACTATATTTTACCTTTTTAGTTGATTTCAACCTATTGAGATCTCGAGTTATGATATTATTGATTCCTCTCAGTTCTGTCATTTTAAATTATTTTGCTTGTGTCTTCCATGTATAGGACACTGATTTTTTTTTTCTTTTGAAATAAAGACCTGGCAGCCTTATGGCAGTCAGTGGCTCTGCCTCTTCTATCCTAATCACAAAATAACCAGACTGGCTTTAAACAGATGGTGATTTCATCTAACATCTAGCCCCAGGATTTAAGAATCCCTATCAAAGCCATTCCCAAAATCAGTTCAACATTATCTGTGATCTGAGGTTGATTCCTAGTAACCCACATTGGTTCCTACTTACCCACATTGGTTCCCAGTAACTAAGTAATCATTTAGAAGTACTCACAATATGCTTTTCAATTTACCCCCAACATCTCACTCTTGATTCAAAAAAATTACTGATTATCTACTACGTCATGGTTGGACTAGATTTTACTATCTCTAACAGTCATATTTCCAGAAATAAAGCATTGTATCTTATTTTCCATTTTTAAAAACTGCCCTACTTGCCCAAATGTAGTCTTCTGGCAAATCGAGGTTATTCACAATGAAATAATCTGTAATTCTAATCACCAATGAGCTATCTCAGTCCCTTTGAAGACCCTTTCGAAGCCTTCACTTGCAAGAAGAGATGAAAGTATCTTCAGTGTTCTGGGGTCTTTCAGCTTTATATCCAGAATTTTGAGGTCTCTGGAGACAAACCCGAGGTTGAATGCCCATCTGAGGCAGCAGGCTCTACTCCCCCCAATAAGCTCTCAGGGTCCGGGAAGCTCTTTGCCTCCTGTCATGAGAAGCCCCAGAAGGCGCACAGGTCTGCAAGCCTGCCAGCTTCCAGACTGCCTGCTTCTCACCTGTTCTTGCTGCAAAGAAACAAGATTCCTTCCCAGTGCTACTGATGTGACACTCCCCTCTGGGTGTTCAGGGAAGAGGCGGTCTCTCTCAAAGGCAGCAATTCAAGTCTTTATGCAACTTTGCCAGCTGCTTCTTCCCACCTTGGGTTCTGCCATGCCCTCCCCTTCTTGCTCTCTGAGTAGTGTTCTTCTCCTGCCAGCTTCAGCTTCCCTTAACCTTGACCCCAAATTAATCTCCAATCCTAAGGATTCCTGAACCTGCATTAATCACCTCAGAATAGACATTTTCTAGAGCCATTCATTTCCCCATGGCAAAGGAATAAGCTCCACCCATAAGAGTTTCATCGCTAACAGATAGAACTGATGGTTCCTTCTAAGCAAAAGACAGCATGGAGGCCCCTGCATCATCAGGCTATCTAAGAACAGAGTCCTGCGTGGCTCCCATTGTGGCCTACCCTAGAAAAGTAGGGGTATTCTACAGTCCTTCTGACTGGGACTCTGAATCTCATTAGTTAGAAGTCTCCTTAGTTCTTCAGCTCCTTTTCTCACTGCATTTTGTTGATATTTTAACAATACTCTACCAAGTGTCACTCACATTTCCCTGCCACAAAAGACACAGAAGATATGCAGACGCTCCACTGAAGCAATACCTCACAACACTGCCTCTCACAGCCGACTAAGCCACCACAACTACACTTCGGTCACCACTTCCATGCTAGTTTGTCCTGGTGGCAGGAGCTTCTGGGAAGAATATCTCAAACTGGAACTCAAAACCCTTCATGAAATGCTTCTTTCTAGGCCAAAGCTTCATCTACCAACATAGTCTATCTCAGTCTTTATTCCAAGCTATGTTGGTATATGACCCCTTAAGATTCTCAACTGACTCCAGGTGAATATTTTTAAGTTTCACTACAGAAGCTTGGCAAGCCCAGTCAGCTCACAGTCTTTAGATGATGTGTTCTCCCAACTCTGCTTGAAAATGTTGACACCCAGTGATGCCATCTGAGGCCACAGCGGATTGGACCCAGGAAGAATACCTGACCTAAGAACCTATTCAAGTTCTTCCTCTTAGAATTTTATACTGAAAGTCAGAAAGTATAGTATGGTCCCCTAAGGGCCATTCTGCTGCCATGTTCAAAGAGCAAATGGAAAGGCCCAGTCAGAGAAAATCAGGATGGTGAATGGGAGAAGCAGGGGATGAGAAACCACCTGACAAGACAGACAATGCCCTGGACTTTCCATTTCCCATGCCCTCTCTCCCCAAACCCTGCTATTCCTCTTGCTCTTTTCCATGAGACACCTATCTCCTTACAGCGAACCCCCTCTATTGAAACAGGTCTGAGTAGGCTGTTTCTCAAAGTCATGTGAAGCAAGACAAAATAAGAGCATGACAACAAAAATCTCTTTAGTGCTTATTATTACTTTATGCATGCCAGGCCTTGGAAGAAAATATTAAATCCCTGTCCTCAAAAAATCTATCTGGTTGGGGGATCAAATGTAACTCAAGACAGAATGAAAAAGTCACAATATACCTTAGAGATGACCTACAAAATAACTGATAACTCCAGCTACAGATGTTCCCCCAAAGAGTCTGTTCAAAGGGGGACATAACAGGTGAGCAAGGAGTTGTTCACAAGTTGAGAGCTCACCTGGTTCAAGGAAGGATAACCAGAATTCAGAGAGGCAGGAGCACAAATGCACAGTATGCTAGATTTCCCAGTTGTCATCTACTGGAAAATATATGTCTATAACTTGTCTTGTCAAAACCAATTTTGCCTCTTGATTACTTTTCAGAAATGGAAAAATTAGTGATCAAATTTATTATGTATAAGCAATTCATTCAGTGGCTGCAATAGCCCGTCACTAACCACATACTGCATTTTGATGGAATAATTCGGACATTTTAGCCACTCATCTTCCCATCCATCTATTCACAAACACTACACTCAGTGTACCAGGCTTTGACCCAGCCCAAAGAGTATCAACATGGATAAGAAATAGCCTTGAGGGTCTCCCTGGTGGCGCAACAGGTTAAGTCGCAGCACAATGAAGCTATCCAGAGCCACTCCCCGGCCAGCGAGCTTCCAACATGGTGCAGCAGATCTCTCCTGCCTCACCTGCTGCTCCCCTCAGCAGTGTATTTCAGTCGATTGGCTTGTTCTGCTCCCTACTCTGTCTCTGGTGAATCCTCTCACCCACCCTCCCCCCACCACCAGACATCTGGCCTGCACCCCAGCTTGTATGCATAAATAAATCTTTTTAAAAAATAGCCTTAAGCCATGAACAATTCTTGAACCATTTTGTGCATCAGTCAAAAGAGCAAAGGATGCAAGCCAACATCCTGAACCCGACAGTGAAATGGCAAAATTATGGGATAACAGAAATTGAAGCAACTAAATTTTGCCTGAGTGACTTAGAAAAGTCTTCCCCAAGATAATAAATCTTGAACTAGATTTTGCAAAGAAGAAAGGGGCAGTTGCATTTAGGAAGAGAGAGGAGTACTGGCTGCATTGTTACATGAAAACATACAGAGAGCATCAGGCAGGAGAGCGGTACACTTGTAGAGCTGCCTGGGGGGAGGGGAGAAGACTGGCCAGGACACCGGACATCCCTACATTTATCCTCTGCATATAGGGAGCCAGGAAAGACCATTTCTTGGTGGGAGTGAAACAGGATCAGATCTAATGTTGAAAAGAATCCCTGCGCTGGCAGTGTGATCATCTTTACTCCAAGTTGCCAATTTTCATCATGTCTTCTGTAAACTGTGAGAACTTGAGAATAATTTTCCTTCTAAATATAATATACTACATATATCATATATATGAATACATACATTATTCTGAATATATTTTTGTTAAGCTTTGTGGGAACTTAATCACTTCTGTTTCAAATGTCCTTCATGGTTTTTCCAGAAACACAACCCAACATATGCTTTATTTATAATGGGAAAAACAGAGACAGACCTAAGTTCAAATACTAACTGTGCCATTTTCTTGATGTGTGTTCTCAATTCTCACAGTAATTCCTATCTCATTGGTTGATGGGTAAGGACCAATCATAACCACTTACAAACTGTGTGACTCTGGGTACATTACTGAGTTTTAAGGAAAATGGATATAAAAACAAAACCAAACTCAGGGGCATTGTGAGGATTAAACGAAACAGAATAAGTGAAAACACTATCACAAAGCCCACATCCAAAATAATCAGTTATTAACACAATGTATACAAAGTCCAATTCTCAGGATGAAGTAGGAATCAATAAAAGTTCCATCCTTCATGTACATGTTTAGGCTTTCTGCTTCTTTGGGTAATTGTGACTCCTTTTGATAAAAAAGGCACCTCTCCGGAGGTGGAGGGAGGGAAGGGAAAGCACACAAAATGGAATAGAAAAGAACACAAGGGCCCACGGAGATGGATCACGGGTGAATTGGTGGTGGGCTACCCAAGGGGAATACAAAATGTAAAAGACATAAATAACAATAAAAATATATATTAAAAAAAAAGGCACCTCTCCAAATCCCTAATCAGTGAATGGGAAAAGCTCCCCATAAAGCAGCTAGGGACCTGCTTTCCACCCTACCTCCACAATTCCTCATGCTCTGCCCACTTGGGTACCAATCCCACTGTTTACCTCCTCCTGCTTGGGAGCAGGAGATATGTTTTCTGAATTGGACTCACCAAGGCCTTATGTAATACCCTCAATGTATGAAGGCATGAACTTTAAGTCCCAAAACCCACAATCCCAGATCCACTATTCACCAAGGCATCATCCTCACTAAAGTACTAGCCTCTTTGGGCCTCAGTTTCCTTATCTGATAGAAGATAAAAATAATAGCATCTACCCATACAGCAGTTGTCAGGATGAGATGAAATAATGCACATAAAGCACCTCCCATGATTACAGCACACAGAGTGACATGTTCATGTGAACACTTGCGTACACGCACACTCATCTCTATCTGTAGTTCTAGCTGGCAGTTTGGTGTGCACACTCAATCCATGCCTTTACTTACTGAGCACTAACCATGTACCTATTTCAAATATGCATGACAAGGGCTGAAGCAAGGATTAATGACTTAAGGATTTCAATTTAAAAAATCTTGAATCATTCCTAACGATCAATTGAAACACTTTCTAAATTAAAAAGACTATTTTACCCTAAAAATTCTTTGATAAAAGTAATTTTAATTAAATTTTTTAGAGTCAAACACCATCATTATGATTCCTTCTTTTTCACTATTTTTACTTAATGAACACGTCTTTTCATGAGTCTGGCTGTTTTTGCTATTATTCTGATCATTCTTGTTTAAGTTAACTTTGAATGTGGTATTAGTACTTTTTTTTCTCAAATCGAACTCTAAAAAGTTGTGTGACCTATATTTCTTATTTACATTCCTGCCTGACAAGCTAAGTTAGCTAAAGGGCCAGACATGTTTCTCAAACTCTATCCCTTAGCTGTAATAATTCCTTTGGAAATAGTATCATTAATTTGCAACAGAATATGGCTAGAATGCTATTTCTAGTAAAAGATCTGATGACATATTCATTCAACAAATATTTGTTAATCCCTGCAAGACAATCTCCCCACCACCCAGCGAAGTTAACAGCGAGCAAACTACCAAAAGTCCTGGCCCCCATGAACTGACCTCGTGGCTCACAGAGAGACAAGACACTCAGCAATGAACATTAAAAATGCATTGTAGTGATACAATCAGTTCTTCGGCACAGCATTTGTTCCTAAAAATCACCATGCTGTACATAAGTCATGCAATAAAAACCAAAAGACATTTGGGGAGCTGGGGGTAAGACAGGAACTTAATAAAAAAAAAATAGCACAATTTTATACAGTCTGAATGGTTTAGAAACACAAATACTACAATATATATGGTACTTTATAGAGGGTGGGACTGAAATGTGCTTATGGAAGTGGACCTTGGGAGGACAGCAGCTTATGAGTAACTGAAGTGGCAGGAGCATTACTAACAGTGGGTCAGCAAATTCTAACGCTCATAAAACAAGACACAGGCAGAGGGACAGGTGGATGTTTGAAGTGTGTGCACGCATGCATTTAAGGTATTTCTGTGTGGCTTGACTCAACCAGATAGAGTCTGCTAGTGCTTTTACAAAGAAGTTTGCGGATGACCAAATGTCAGGGCCATGTTGTGCCCCAACTGCTCCCTGATATGTCAATCATGTTGGAAAAAATTTGTGTTTTAAAAACAAGTGTCATAGAGAACTGAGTATGTAAGGTGATAATTGCTGTGAAGTGCTACAGGAGGATAAGAGAAACTGATAATGGAGATTTTGACTTTTAATGTATTTTTATACTATTCATTTTATACCAGCTGTTAATAAAAACCAACCTATTATGTTGCGTTTATAGGCACACCTACAATAATTCTGGTATTTCTCCCACCACTCACAGAAGTAGCCATCTACTGCCTCATCAGCTACTGTTTGAATACTTAAATACTTAGAAATACTTGAATACTTAAAAACTTAGAAGCAAAAAAAAAAATTCTCAAAAGCCTCTTTCTTGTTCTCTAAGTACAATGGTTAGCATCAGTGCCTATTATCTCAAACACGAGAGTGAGACTAATCTGTATTTTCACTTACAGGGAAGCTGTAGTTTTTGCAAACTGCTCAGGCATACTTCGCTTATTATCTGACCAGCAGAACAAGCCTGGTAATAAGCTAGTAAGAACTTGAGCAAAAATGGGACTCAGAGCGGGGGAAGAGGAGGGCACAGGGGACTGTGGTGACGGTTCACGGGTGAATTGGTGGTGGGAAACCTACAGGGAATATACATTAATGTAAAAGACACAAATAAACAACAACAACAAAAAAAAAAACCGAAGAACAGTTCAAGGACCCACATGCCAATTCTCACAGCCTGCGACTGTGATGCTCTTTCCGAGGCCACCACTGGCGGAGCACGGGCCAAGCCGCAGTCACACTGACTTCAGCATCTGTCTTTGGGTAAGGAGAGACTGGGGGAGAAAGAGCACCATGGCGGGGTCATCAGCTGCAATGACAGCCCATCAAGACTCATCTCCACTAACTATTCACACTACCCAAACTGTACGACTTCCCAGAACCCTCAGGTGCTAGGTGGCGTCAATGATGGTCTCAGCCACCACTCAGACCCCAGCAGCCATAAAGCTGCCAGGATCAGAAAAGAATTTATGCAGCCAAATACTAGGGCTCCTGCCCAACCCGTTCCCTAAGCCGATTCTTACTTTAGGCAAACCCTGCTTTTTCAAAAACCCTATAGTGTGGGGGAGATACTTAGCACCCAATTTCTAACATTTGTTATCTAAAGGCTTGTTTACGAAACCAGCTGTCCTGTGTCCGCCAGGGCCAGCCACTGGTAAGACTGACCGGGAGCTTTTTGTTGAACAGACCTGCTCCGGGCCTCCCTCCTGCCGGCAGCACACACAGGCTCCAGCGCTGCAGCCCGCGGGGGTACTGACAAGCGTTCAGCCACGCTGGAGGGGACAGTGCCACACAGGAGGCATGTGACTCCAGGCCAGCACATGTCCTATAATCCACTCCCTAAGTGTTCACAGCTGGCCTGTGACTGGGAGACTGAAGTCTCCGTCCACGTGACGCCTGACTGTAATTGACAGCCACACACCACACTCTCTGTGGTCGCTTGCCTGCCATCAGCGTGCCGAGTGTGTGCCTGGCAGGGTGAGGACAGAGCCATACAAACCCACAACAATGCCAAGGAATGCATTGATGAAGATATTGGCTTACATGACTTTCAGAGGCTCCCAATAACTTTTTTTTTAGTAATTATATTTTTATAGCGGTAACATTGGTGTACAACACCATATAAGATTCAGAGGTAAAGATTCACATGTCTTCAGATACGTGACCACACCACTCCCACCACTGAGACCCCCCAGCCCTCCAACATCACCAGTATCCACATCCTCCCTTTCTAGCTCCTACATTCAAAGAGGAGCTCAGTTTCAAGAAATAGTGAGCCTAGGTAGAGAGAGAAGATTTGTGGAGGGTAACAAAGGAACAAACCAAACAGAACCAAATTAAACCCCAGAAATCTGACTGAAGGACTAAGGTTACCTGAAGGGGAGGACAGAGGTAGGGAGTCAAGTGTGGGGAGCCAAGAGTGGGGGGGCCCACAGATGATGTTGGAGGGCTGGGGGGTCTCAGTGGTGGGAGTGGTGTGGTCACGTATCTGAAGACATGTGAATCTTTACCTCTGAATCTTATATGGTGTTGTACACCAATGTTACCGCTATAAAAATTTAATTACTAAAAAAAAAGTTATTGGGAGCCTCTGAAAGTCATGTAAGCCAATATCTTCATCAAGAAAAGAAGCAAACTCTTTTCTCTGCCCTCTATTTCGGCCTTTCCAGTAGCCTGTGCTCTAAAGCTGACATTCCTCGGCAGGCACATTCCATGACTCAAGTGTCTGCTCTTCTTGAAAGGCAAGACAGAGTACAGCCTCTCCCCTTGGCCTCCCCATCCACACTGGCCCGCACTGGGCTGAGGAAGCCCTCCCATCTCTGAGAGCCATCAGACACACTAACTGGCTGCTTGGAGATGCGCGTTCACCCATTACTCAGGCACTTACAAGGGCCTGCGTTAGTCCTAATCCAGGGTCAGCACAGATGCAGGCTGGCTTTCAGCCTTTGCTCTTACAGTAAACCTAAAAATTACAAGTAACAAGCTGTTACAGGGTAACTATTGAGTATCAGCATTCTTTCCTTCCATGGTTTATATCAATTCCTGAAAACATGTGTGAAGCATCTGCCTTTTTATTTAAACAGAAAGCAAGGGCTCAGATTGCTATGCTGTGGCATTTCATGCACAAACCCAACAGCTAATTTGGGAGCTCCATCTATGGGAGTGGCACACGAGGTGGGTCACCACAGCTGCCCTGGCCACCAGCTGCCCAGGAGGCCTCCACTTGAACAAAGAGTGGACAGTTAACAACAGGACAAGGAGAGAAAAGAATACTAGCTTCTGCTGAGTACACAGTTACAAAGTCAGATTCCCAAGCACCCTTGACTAGGGAGAAAACAGTAAGCTGTAATTATTTTTAAATTCTTTTTACTGCATCTGGTATTATTTCAAAACATTTTCCTTGAATTTGATATTGGCAAGAATTTAATATGGTTACAGCCAAATTTATTGTAAAACTAAGAAACCTTAACATTAACATGGTAAGTTCTTAGAACCTCCCACTCTTTCAACCCTCCCCCTCCCACTTACAACGGAGAAATTCCTCCCAGACCACCTTTTTAGTCCTTTTTAGGAAAGTGTGATTCCCATTTAGCAGAGAAGGGAGATTCTGACAAAGGGGTCTGACCTGTGTCACACAGCAAGAAGCAGGCGACAAGAGTCAACACTTTGTGCACACCCTCCCTGCACAAGTGATTCATCACAAACCGCAACTCCTCTGTCACCTCAGGTCCACCATGGTCTTCCCAAACCTTCAGCAATCTAATTCTTTCATGAAGAGCATGCAAACTAGCACTGACTGTCTCCAAACTGCTTTTGCCAAAGCAATGTGTGCTTTCTTTAATCAAAACAAAAACTGCAATAGAGCATAAATAAAGCATTTTAGTCCATGTTTATACCCCTAAAGTCTGCATTTGGAATGAGACAAAACTATAAATGCTAATCTCCATGAAATTCCTTTTCAGAAACATGAAGCTGTAGAAATATCTATCCTCTGAAACTGCCACCAGCACTCTGGACCTAATGAAAGTGGGTGTATCCATCATGTGATTGAAGCTGCAATATTCCAGATTCGAAGCGGTAACCCACCTGCAGGAGCAAAAGTCTCAGCCAATCGCTAAGGCAAAAACTGACAAGATCTCGTTTGAGTGGGCAAACCAAAGAAAATGATCACATCTTATAACTAGCATAATTACATGTATTAATGTACCTAATGCTTTTCTTTTTGTTAAGTTTTTCAGTCTAAATTTCTTGAATTAGTGGCAACCATTAATTTAATTAAAAAAAAAAAAACAACCTCTGCAAACCTAAAAATTTTCCAAAACAGTTACTAGTAGTTGATTAGAGGCATTTCAAGGAAATGGAAAACCAGTAAAGGAAATTAAGGTCAACATTATAATCTTCTCTAAGGCTGTTCATTTGCTGAGTGACTTAATTGTTTTCCAAATATCTGGGAAGGGAATGTCATTAAAAGTTCCATCTTTGGGCCTCCCTGGTGGTGCAGCAGTTAAGTGCTGCACTGTGGAGCTGTCGGCAGCAGCAACACGAGTTCAATGCCCAGCTGGGGAGATTCCCACATGGTGTGGCAGACCTCTCATGCCTCACCCGCTGCGCCCCTCAGCAGTGTATTTCCGTGGATCTGCCTGTTCTGCTCTCTGTTCTGTCTATGGTGGACCCTCTTGCTGCCCCACACCTCTGGCCTGTACCCCAGCTTGTATGCAAAAATAAATAAAGCTTAAAAAAAAAAAGTCCCATCTTTCTCTCTTAACAGTCCCTGGCTGGCTTAGAAATATACACAGCAGCAATGGAAGACCAAGCATGTGGTTACAGAAAGGGGTTCCAAGGCATCAGTCATGAAATAACAAGTGAATTGCAAGGGACTCTCAACCAAGGCAAGAAGCTGAGTTAGAATTAAAGTAGACCTCTTCAACTTTGAACTACTTCTTGACAAGGAAGAGCCAACAGCACTGGAGACAGCCATTGCAGGCAGAAGGAAGGCACGTGAAGGGTAAGAGGGCGTGCTTGGATAGGACTCTTAAGGCACAGAGATGACCCCATGGAAGGGGTTGGCGCAGTGAGGCACAGCAGAAAGTTCTGGTCAGCCCTGCATTTGTGGAAGATCACTTGCAAATTGCTCGGAAGAAGGGCTGGTGGAGAATACTGCTGGAAGAGAGAGACCACAGGGGCAGTGTCACCCAAGTCCAGAACAGAGGTGTGGAGAACATCAAATTAAGGTGGCAGCAGTTGGAATGGAATGAGAACTTACGGGAACTTTATGTAACAAAATTATATTTTCTTAATAGGTAAAAATTAGAGCAAAGTAAATGCTATTAACTAAATAGTTGTTGAGAATAGGGTAGATTAGAGCTCCCCAGGCATCTGTTATGAGATACAGGCCGCAGTTCCTTGATGTGAAAGAAGGTGTCCAGGATGGCAGCTAATGGCTCAGCACCCTAAATGATGTCAAACCCATCTCTTCATATTTCAGTGTAAAGAGAGATGTTCAGAAATGCCAACTATGTCTATGATACACAGACATTTAATGTGTTTGAGATTTGTTTGAGAAACAAATCTATTTCCAGATGATTCACAAGTTAAGTCTTAAGCAAAAAGATCGTTTGATGATCATTTGGTTAGCTCAAACTTCATCAAAGAGACCAGATGCCTTTCTCTTTCTCTTGCAAGGATGCTGTGGCATGGAAAGGAGAAATACCACCCTTATTATGCAGTCTTGGAAAAAGAATCACTTGTTGCTGGAACAAGAATGTCTATGTAAAATTAAGAATATACACTGAATGTACCCCAGAGTTTGGTATTTCTTTTAGGATTTGAAAAACATGCTAATTTCAATCCTATTGGAAATGACTTACATTTGTGCTAAATATAGATTTACTGCAGCCTGGTAAACTTCAAAACATCAACCAATTAAATATTTATTGCCTGAATAAAGCTGTTCAAATGAAACGGAGTCAAAAAGGAATCACTTGTCCTTCGCTAAACAAAGGTTGGGCGCGTGCCCTGGGTGGGCAGTGGCCCTGGCATGGCTCCAGGGACACACTCACTAGCTCGATGTCCACTTGCCACCAGGTAAATTTGAGAACTCCCCTATAATTCTGTACATATTGGATTTTTATGCTCCTTTCAATATTAGATTTCTGTACCTAATCAGTATTTTTTAACCATTATTTTTTCAAGAGTATTTTTTTTTTTGCTAATAGAAACAAAGATTCTAGAATGACTGTAGTAAAAGGTAT
Organism: Scalopus aquaticus; assembly: GCA_004024925.1. Lineage (NCBI taxonomy): Eukaryota > Metazoa > Chordata > Mammalia > Eulipotyphla > Talpidae > Scalopus > Scalopus aquaticus. Next base: position 18,603 of record PVIJ01002572.1, on the reverse strand, counting down.
TTTGACTTCATCAGAATCACATTTATGTTCACAAGAGGAAAATGCCATGATAAACTTCTAAGACATATGCTGTGATCCTCCAGAAGGGTTATCCAAATGAATTTATTTGCCATAAAGCAAGATTTAATGTAGAGAAAAGACTGTGCCCCTAAAGCAATTTTATCAAAGTCAAAATACCTCTTACTGATGCTCCTTACCAAGTTTTCCTAGGTGATCTAGAATAGGTCTGATTTTAGCCCTGTCACTTGTCGATCACCCTGAATTTTAATTATGTGCATCTAAGCAAAATTTCTGTATTTTGAAAATGGTACCACCTTTCCCAGTAGAGTTGGCCATGTTTTTATAAGTTTTAATTTTAAACACTAAATCTTAAATCATGTTTATTTTCTCAGAAAGTAGCTTTTTCTCAAATTGCTCTTTCAAATGTATATATAGCTAAAAATACGTACAGGTCCTTTCATTTGTAGACACCTTTGTTCTAAAAGTACTAAAGAAAGGGCGCTGGGTCCGAGCAGCCCTTCTGTTCCCTGCCACCCTCATCCGCCCCCTTCGCTGCCTGTGTGGGGTGGGGGCAGTGGGACAGTCTTGATTATAATCAGGCAAACAGAGAAATCTTTATACAAAGGATTCAAACCCTACTCTGCTCCAAGGATCCATTTGTCACCCTGTAGATGACACCAGGACAGTATCTATTTTCAGAGTGTCAGGTGGGGGTGAGAAGGGAGAGGTCAAGGGAGCAGCCATTGCTTGGAGCAAGGCCACTCAAAAGGGAGAAAGTCAGCAGGCGGGTCACTTGCCCTATGGCCAACGGTGGCCTTGTTTGAGCATGAGAGGCAGGAGAATGCCAAATAACAATGCAAGAAGTTTGGGTGCTCTCATTTAGGGAAGGGGAGTCAAGAGTTTGAAAATAAACAACCATGGTACTCTCCTAGGTGATGCAGACCAGGTGGCAACCATAAATCCACAGGAGTATCTGGTCCATTTTGTGCTCTGAGTATTTCCAGAACTCTATAGTATGCCAACCAAAAGCAAATACAAATAGGCAAATAAACACAGGAACCAGACAGAAAACTCAAATGAAAAACCACTGGAAAAGAGGAACAAGGTTTCTAGAGGCCAGATGTTTGGGTGCTTTAAGCACTAGAATTCAGTGACTAAATATCCTTTTTAAATGTAAGTCTCAAAAATAGACAGGAACAATTGATTCCTTATTGAGGATCACATACTAATAAATACTGCCCTTAGAGGAATTACATTATCTTAATGACCTTCTTTGCAAAAGATCCCAAGGGAATTCACAAAAGCATTTAAAAGTCAAAAAAAAAAAAGGAAATTTAAAACATATTTGTTAATTCATTAAGAACATATGAGGATAATTTTCAACAAATAGTACTGGAACTGAGTAACAACATGTGGGAAAAAATTAAGTTTAAACCCTATTTCACACCATATATAAAAATTAACTCAAAATGGATCAAAGGCCTGCATGTAAGCATTGAAACAATAAAACTGCTAGAGGAGAACATAGAAGTAAATCTTGATGGTGTTTATGACTATGATATAGGAGCAGGCAGTGATCTCTCACATAGAACACCAAAATCATTAGCTGCAACAACAAAAACTAGTAGTAAGAGTTGGGGCCCCTGGGCAACATCCCGTCCCTCTGATCATCAACTATCTCAAGAGCACCATTGCTCTAACCGTTCTCTTTCTCCAACAGCTATGAGTCCAACTAAGAGGGAAGACATTGATTTCAAAGTTCGGTTAACAATGAGACAAGCCACTTTCCAAGGACTGGCTACACCAGCCGCACCCTGGGACCAACACTCTGGCTTTTCCAGCAGCCAAATGTCTGCATCAGACATCAATGCTGGACACTGACTGCAAACTACATCCTTTTTCTTCACTCATTCACTCAGACACTCACTGAGCACTTATTATATTTCAGACCCTGAAAGGGAAATAATGGTTGGCACTAAGTGCACAAAACAGAGACAAAGTCAAGGAGCTCTGAGCCCAATCGAAGAAAAAAATGTCAACAATAATGAGGGCATCTAGGAACACATACATGGGGCACCCAGAGCAGACACATGAAATGAAGGTTTTCTGGATGAGCAAATACTATGATGACTAGTGAAAGGCAACTAGAAGTGACCAGGTAAGGAAACTGGGGCAGGGTGATGAGCATGGGGCAGACATGACAGCTAACAGCTTTTACAGACTCCTGGAACTGTCAGCCTTGTGTGACCATGAGCCCTTACAATAGCCACTCTTGTTTGTTTATGGGAATCTTGCCTACGTGCTCCAAACTAGCAACTCAATTCTTTCATGCCTTAAAAATCAGAGGCTACAAGAGGAGTTTCTCCCAAGGTTTCCATGGTCAACAGAGAAAGAGGACTCTGTTGATACCCTCCTAGGATGGAGAAGAATCTGGCATGAAAAGCACTGGACCAAGACCCCAGTTCAAGTCTTTTCCCTCTTTTAACTGGTTATATCACCTCAATGCAGTCAGTCAAAACCCTCAGACCCAGATCCCAAGCAAAAGGGGAAGGGGGAATGGAGGGAGGAGATCCTCACTAACTCCTCTGGGCAGTAACAATGAACGATTCCATGAACTGGTCAACTTCTCAGCATTGTGACCCTTGCCTCAGTTACTTCTCATGCATTCTTAGCCCACTAACGTGTACTTCTAATGGCGCAGTCATAGCCTGTTCTTTCTAAGGAGATGACCACCACAAAGTCTGGTGTAAGTCTGGGCATCCTTGGTCTTCCCTTCCCATGACGGACATCATTCAGCTCTGACCAGATCCCAGTATCTCCACCCTGACTCCTACCTGACACCTTGATTGCGTTGGTAACCAGCTCTGGCTCTCCAACCTCACTTCAGGAACCCCCTGGCAATATATCCTAGGGATGAGCCAATTCAGCCTGTTGGTCCTCAGCTTCATCCTAGCGATACTACCATCTGTCAAAAAGTGTCTAAAAGGCATCTTCCCAATGAAAGCCATCAGTGCTTTCTTCCCCTTTGCCCCCTGCCCTTGATACCTCTTTCTCAGCAGCTCTCAGTTGTCCAGTAATACCTGTCAGTCCTGCCTAGAAGTGCTGATCCTTTACCTTCTCAAACGCCCCTCTCCTGGGCATGCAGCACCCCCTTGCATCCTGCCAATTGAGAGTGAGTTTCACCAGGCTAATTCGGCTTTTATTTTAGTGACCAAACCATCTTTAAGATTCCACATTAATATTCCCTAATTTTTGCACATCATTCAGCTTTTCCTTTTCCTCTACAAAGAAGCTAAGTAAATTCCCTATTAATGATTCTAAAGGTTGGTGAATGGACAGGAGAGAGGATTACTCAGGAGAAATCACAGCAAATGCAGCCCCAAGGGCTCTGCAAGGTGATCTCAGGGCCAGAGAGGCTCTTCCTGCAGGAATTCAAGCACCTAAGTCTCCACACCCCTCAGCCTCAACCAACTCCAAACATCATCTGCCTTTCAATCTAATCCCATCACAAGACCTTATAAAGGAAATTAGTCAGAAAAAGATAAATACCAGATGGTTTCACTTACTGATATATGTGGAATATAGAGAAACCAAACAAAAGGTCAAGAAAAAGTTAAAACTAGCAGCTGACCATAGAACTGAAGCACACAGCAAAGGATGGGGACACGGGCGGCGTGAACCCAAGGGACTATGGTGATGGTTCACAGGTGATGCGGTGGTGGGAGAACTGTGGGGATTACATGATATAAGGGGAAAAAAATAAAAACAAAAAAAAATTTAAATAAAGTAATGTGCTGCTTCCAAAAATATTTGACAACCACTGATCACGTACAACCGCATTCAGTATACAACCTTACAAGATAAGCATCATCATTTTACAAGTGAGGATGCTAAGAGACAGAAGGTAAGCAGGCAGCTCAAGTCGATGAGTCAATGAGTGGCAGAGCGAGAGAATCCAGTCCAGGCAGGCTGACTACTGTATGTTGAATGAATTAATGGAGGGGTCTACAGAGCTCAAGGCAGCATCTAGACCTCAACTCAAATTGTTGCTCTACCCCTGAGGACCATATCCCTGGTGGTCCCTGAATCTTTCTGAGCCTTCGTTTTCTTGTCTGTAAAATGAGGATGACAGCACCTGTTCTGCAAGGCTGCAACACATGAATTCAACAGAAATAACAAGTGTGGGTTCCTAATGCATTGCAGAGAGCCCACAGCAGATGCCCTACTAAAGCATCAGGGTTGTTACCATCATTACTGCTCATGAGCACAGATATCAGGGAGAACTGGGAAAAGGCCAAATAGGGAGAATCAGTGAATTGGTAGAGACTGAACAAAGCAGAATTTGTGTACTAGTAATTTTTAATGTGGCTGCCCCTTAGAATGTGCCAGAACGCTCTATGATCTTAGTTCCTGCCCCCCTTTTTTAAAAAAAACAAAAAACTTCACAGCTGATTGGGAGAAAAAAAATAAGAGCAATCTTTAGAGGAAGGTGAGAGGTGAGTAGGAAGGGGAAGGGAAACTAGAGGATGGCAGACAGGTCCTTATCACAGTGTGATGCAGTCAGATAGTGCTTTTAGTGCCTTTCGATGGACCTTGCAGGCCTATTATATGCGAAGTCCTGGACTCATATATGGCCTTACCCCTCAACAGGCACAGAAGCAGGCAGACAGGTAGAAAAGGTGACACACCAGAGTGAGAACCCAGTCAGTGACCCCATGGGACCAACCTTTCATACAGCCTCCTGCCAACAACCCTCCTCTTTCCCAGCCCCCATTCATAGACTGCCCTGACTCCTGAACTGCCAGCCAGAATGTGCATCATTAAGTCCAAAATTTCCAAACAATACTCCAAAAATTAAGAGCACCTCTCCCAAAGGAGAACGCAAGTCAAAGAAAATCAGACCGAATTCACTCGTTCCCAGGTGAGAATGACTGACAGACTAGAGGGGACAGGTGTTTAGAAGGACCAGCCTAATCCAAAAGCACGTCCTGTCCACAACCCATGTATAAGGCATCTGTGTGCCCCTTCACCACCCACCCACTCCTAATCCTCTGCCAGAGGGTCAGCGCTAACATGCTGCCTCATCCCCACACACACCCAAGGCTGCATTTTGCAGGACACACAGAAACACTGAAAGGAAGTTCTTACAAAGGTAGAAAATTTAACACTCAATAACACCAGCATAATAAAACAAGGCAGAAGAATGGTGGGATTATGAGCTGCTCAGCTCAAAGAGCCAAGCCTGCATCTCTGTGGCAGGCACATTTCAGCAAGTGCACGTGCACAGCAATGCGTGTTAACTGTCAGACACAGCGTGACATGTGTCGCACCACCAGCATGGGCAGGGGTGGGGAGGCATTCCATCAAGGCCAGCATAATTTCCCATTGCTCTAGAAGCATTTGCAGGTGCCATCTTGCTTTTAAGAGCAGACAAGGCCGCAATGTGAATTTAGGGCGGATCAAAGTCCAAACTGCTGAGATCAATTTGCCACCTGGCCACTGCTAAGTACCTACGAAGTGCTTAGCAATGCTGGTTCCAGGTCGCCTGCAGCTGATTCAACTTCTGGAACCCACAGGCAAACTTGAAATACCATGATTTAAATAGAAACAGAGTCTCGCTTCATTTAACCATAAAAGAGGGAGAAAAGGGAAAATTATTATGCAATTCCCCGCATACATGAACCTCACAGCCACAAACAAGAGCTATTCCTCCATGCGGACAAGCAGCACATCTGTTCCATATTTTGACACATTCACAGTCATAAAAATGTCCTCACAGCTGGCTCCTCAGGAACCTTATAAAGATGTATTCTTTATTCATTCTGAGCTCTACATCAACATTGGTCCTGAGCTTTATTCCTCTTTGTCTTTTGATTTTCTGTTTTCACTTGCATTTTACATATTCAAGAAACCCTTTATCCATTAAGATGTCACACATCCATCAAATAACACAGGCAAAGATAATTCTGATTTTAAAATGTGAATTGTATTCTGCAAGTATTTCATACCTATCAACTTGGCTCCTAGCACGACCCCTGACTCTGCCACCACCCCTACCAAAGAAAGCAAAGGTGACAAGAAAGAGAAATACCTCCGGAGTTTTACAACATGTTTTTATCCTTGAACTAAATCCTTCTGCAAATTAAAACTTGCTTTCCTTAAAATATAACTAAATAGTGGAATCTCAGTCTCTTGATTATTTTCACTGAACAACCTCCCCTTCACAGATGCACAAATGGAGGGCAGGCGAAGTCAAGGGGAGTGGTCACACGTCAGCCAGGAATTCAATCCTCATCTTCAAAACCCATCTCCATTTCTCATTCTACCAGATGGGAGAGGATGTTTCATGAATGAAAAGTCAACAGTAATCACTCCATTCAGAACCAGAAAATGAAATGGAACACTAGATGCACTATCATTTATTAGTCCTTTGGTTTGAGAGTAAAGTATAAACACAATTGATTTTTATACTTCTTCTAGTGGTCAAAATCTAAACATATGGGGGAAATTGAAGACAAAAGCTACTAGCACTCATCGCCGCACCACAGGAACAGCAAGCGTGGTGGCCCTCAGTGTGGGAATGGAGGCCAGTACTGTGAACACACAGCTAGTCCTTGGTTCACCCGGATGTTACACCTTTGGCCACCTACTAGGTCCTGTGCATAAGAACCCGGGAGCGGAAGACACAGGCAGGACCTCACTTATGAACGTGAGAGAAACGCAGGCTCTCGGACTCTGCCCCAGGCCTAGCGAATCCTGCTGTGTCCAGGGTAATCCCCGAGCCTGCAGGCATCTGGAGCCGGGATGGGGTGAGGCCACATTCACAACCCATGTCCTGTTCATGTGTCAGCTGCCACGCCAAGTCCTTCACACTCTTACCTCATCAATCCTCCTCCATCAGCCCTGCAATGTAGTCACTACTTGCTGAGTTACAGATGAGAGTGATGATGGGAAAGTAAGAATCTGGAGGTTAAGTGAGGTCACAGAGAGAGAAAAAAAAGAAAAATAAGAAGCCAGAGTGGACCAAGGTCAACCCCCAGAGCCTGCAGGATGCATGTCAGCAGCATCGCAACCGGATGGCACCTGCACATCTGCCTGACCTGGGGCTGGCTCTCCAGAGGGCTACTGAATGAGACAGTCCCTGCAGGAGGACCCAGAAGGAGGCAGTGTAGAGCCCAGGAGGTGAGAAAGAACTGGGCTGGCAGTCAGCACCGGGGGTAGGAACACAGGCCTTAAGTTACTTAACCTGAAGAGGCTCAGGTTCTGCCTCTGTCGGGAGGTGACGATAGAATCTCCCACTAAAGAGGCAGAAAGGTGACTCTGTAAGCAGAGCACTGAGCGCGGGGGGGCACAGAGCGAGGCTGAGCTGCAGTTCCTTGAGGGTGAGGCACGGAGGGTGTGAGTTAGCACGACGAGAATCACCAGGAAGTTTTTAAGGGCCACAGTGTCCTGGGCTCACCTCGAGAGTCCAGTCTAGGCACCAGTTCTTTCAGAAATTGCTCAGCTATCCTAGTACAGTTACTAATATCCCTACTAGAATCTGAAGCCTCCTCTTTGTCTCTGGAGCAGCTCTGGAACAATTCACAAAGCAAACCATACTAATTGAAATCTGTAACCACTCTTATGACTTTCTACCTTTGTAATTTTGACTAAAATCTCCAGGTTGTTTTGTGACAACCAACTGTTAACCCTCTGTCCTGGGACCGATCTTTCACTGTAAAGATGAGTGCGAAGGCCCCTAATGACCAAGTCCCGCTTTGAGAACATGTGTTTACAGAAGTGGCCTGGCACACAGGAGGGCTTCTAACAGTCCCCACTAGTGGGGGGACAAGAGGAGACTTGCCACTCACACTGCAGAGACTCTCAACAGCTTTTTAAAGGTGGGGAGAGCATTAAAGGGTTTCATGAACTAAACAATTTTTTTCTTCTACTATGACCACCCCTGGGTATGATGCCACTTCTCCTTAAGAGATGCCCTACCCTGTTCTGTGATCTCATTCAAAGGGTGGGCTGTGGAAGGTTGCAGAGGACATTGAAGAGATAGGAACATGGCAACTGAGACACACTCTCCCGCGCCCTCAATTGATCAGGGTGAACTGGGGTCTACTCCAGTGCTAGCCTTGGGGGATTTTCACTGAGGCCCTGGATCCTGCGCCACCACAGCTGTCCTCACAGATGTTCACTGTACTGCCATGACTCAGCAAGTCTAACCAAGGAGAGCTTTCCTACCACCTTGCCAGCTTGAGTTTCTCGCTTGCGTCGCCACTGGCCACAGCGTCAGCCCAGGCACACATGCCTCTCAGCAGATGTGAAACAAAAGATGCTGCTATGTGTAAACGTTGGGTTTTCTGCAGCTGATGGAAACTCACTGCGGTTCTAGTTCAGATACTCTAAAACTGAAGCATATTTGTTATGGCCTTCAAATTTAGAAAAAGATAATTTCACTCCTCACAAAGCCATTGTCCTTTTAGATATCAAGGAATGGAATGATTGAAAGAGATCCATAATGTGACCTCACAGGAGAAGCAATGAATGTCAGAGAAAGAGGACTGGTTTCAAGTTGTAGAAAACATCACATCCACCAACTAAAAAATGGAGAAGCAAAAAATGGTGGATTCACACAGTGGAATATTACTCAGCCATAAAAAGGCATGAAGTGCTGACTGATGCAACAACATGGAAAAAGCTTGAAAACATTATGCTAAATGGAAGGAACCATACAAAAGACCTCATGCCACATGAATTCATTTACATGAGATACCCGGAATAGGCAAACCCATAGAGACAGTAAGATTACTTTCATCAGGGACTTGGGGAGAGTAATGGGGAATGACTAAGAGTCGTTTTTTTTTTTTTTTTTTTTTGGTGGGGGAGGGATAATGACTATATTCTGCAATCTATGGACTATATTCTGGATAATGACTATATTCTGGAATAAGTATACTCTCAGTATACTTAAAAATCAGGGTAAATATATGCAATACTCTTAAAAGGAGGGGAGGGATTTCATGGTATGTGAATTTTATCTCTCAATAAAACTATTATAAAAATTGAGCATATGTACCTAGATATGTGGGATGCTAGTGATGCAATCTTTACAACCCTGCGGGCAGCATCGCTAAGCTGGAGGGTGCCCTATCCATACCCTCTATCCTCCAGTCCTCTGAGACAGGCTGGCCAGCTGGGCTAGACCCCTTCTGACACCATCAGATTCTCCAGTCATGCAGTTAACAAACCGCCCCCCACACACGCCTAGTAGAACTCAGTTTCCCAGCCTGCACACCCATGAGGAGTGAAATGGGTTGGCCACCGCTATTAGAGCATCTTCTCCTGTTAATTACACACATAAATCAATAAATTGGCCTCCCTGTCATGTGTCCACATGACTCGCTTCCTGCACAAAATGCTTCTTCCATAAAAATTGAGCCACATGAAGCATCACTTTCATAGGTTTGCAGCACTTTTACACCACATCTGACCTTCACAAAAGCCCAGAGAGCAAAATCACACATGAGTAGGAAATAATGCACAGAGCAAGAAACTGGTCAGATATGAGGCCCTCGGACTCTCCTGCCATCCTGGAAAGTAGAAGGCTTTGGGCAAACAAGTACTGGATTGCAAAAACCCCAGCCTGTCTCCAAAAAGAGGAAATTCAGAGCTAATCCCAACAGCAGTCAGACCCAAAGCCAAGAGATCCAAGCATCCCCATATGCCACACAGCCCTGCGCTAATCCCTGCCTCTGCCCTGTGCCTCCCTCCTCACGCTGAAAACATATCCCCTTAGAAAGATGCACAAAGACCTCAGGCATACTCAATGTATCTTTCTTTCTTGTGAAAAATGGTCAGACTTTTACCTATTCCGGTGGGATCTTGGAGCCAAGATCAAGGAGGATGCAAAGCACGTGTGGATGAGTAGAATTAGAAAGGTTACTGGTTTAAAATTGTGCCCAACTAAGTCAGCCACCAAGCAGACAAGGAGCATCAAGTGTGCACAGGGCACCTATCTCCCCTGGGCCACTCCTGAAGTGCTGTGACCATCCTAACAGAACAGTCACCCAACTCAGCTGCAACACCATACACCAGCTCTACTGCCTTCAGGCACCAAGAATCTATATAGCCAATATTAGTTGGATGTATTTTCCTGCTCCAAAATAGTGGTTATAGAATTATATGATCCAGCTATTCCACTCCTAAAAGAACAGAAAGCAAGATCTCAAAGAGAGATGTGTACACCCAGTTCATGACAGCACTATTCACAGTAGCTATAAGCAAAATTAGAAGCAACTTATGTCCACAGATAGAAGAATGAGTAAACAAACTGCAATCTATACATGCTATGGAATATTATTCATCCTTTAAAAGGAAAGCAATTCTGACCCTTGCTGCAACATGGATGAGCTTTGAGGACATTATGCTAATTGAAATAAACCAGTCACCAAAAGATACATACCGCATGAGACCATTTTTATAAGAACCCTAAAGTAGCCAAATTCAGAGACGGAAAATATAATACGGTTGCCAGGGACTGCAGGGAGGGGAGATTGGAGAGTTATTGTTTAATTGGTATAGAATTTCAGGTTTGCAAGAGGAGAAGAGTTCTGGAGAGGAAGAGTTCTGGAGAGGAAGAGTTCTGGAGAGGAAGAGTTCTGGAGAGGAAGAGTTCTGGAGAGGAAGAGTTCTGGAGAGGAAGAGTTCTGGAGAGGAAGAGTTCTGGAGATAGAATGTGGTGATGTCTATATATTGATGTAAACATGCTTAATACCACAAAATGTACACTTGAAAATGGTTATTATGGTTAAGTGTCTCTGTGTGTGTTTTACCATTATTTTTTAAAGCAATAGAGAAACAGTCAATAACTTGCTTGTAAGCACTGGTGGCTTGAAATCAGCTTGCAAAACAATATTACTTGAGGGCGAGTGGGGTGTATTTCAAAATATTGAGGTTTTGAACAAGCAAAGAAATGAACAAGATCTGTTGTTTTGTTAGAAGTATTTTTTCTGCTCAAGAAAGAATGCTTCATTTTCTCTTGAAGGTTCTAGCTGTTTCCGAACAAAAGACTTACTTTCCGTTGCCACTGAAAGACCTGAACAAACACCTCCTACTAAAATGTCAACAAGACATTCATTATATCACAGCTTTAGTTGGGAGAAAATCTGATGTAAGTAATTATAGTATTTAGAGCATAGATTCTCTCTCTCCCAATTAAGCAAAATGTTTAATTTAACCTGTCAAAAAAAAAAGCAAATAATTCTGAAGCAGCAATGACAAGACCATCTTTGTATTTTAAAAAAAAGCAGTCAAAAATTTCTCCTATACTTCTGAATATTTTATAAAGACAGTTTACTTTAGCTTCTGTGCTTCCACTTTGCTTTATTTTTGCAAAAAACAGCGCCAGAACTCTTCCTCTCCAGAACTGTTCTCCTCTTGCAAACCTGAAATTCTATACCAATTAAACAGTAACTCTCCAGTCTCCCCTCCCTGCAGTCCCTGGCAACCGTATTATATTTTCTGTCTCTGAATTTGGCTACTTTAGGGTTCTTATAAAAATGGTCTCATGCGGTATATATTTTGCACAACTGCAGAGAGGTAAGTTTCAGTACAAAGCTATACAAACGATCCCATGAAGTACAGAGGAAGCTTCTTTAAGCCCAAGTGGCAGCACCCAGATCACCTGAAAATCTGTAACATTCCAAAACAAACAACCATTTAACACATAAAGAATGCCCTGCAAGTTCTTCTCAAAGAAATTGAAGGTAAGGATTCAAAAACAGAGGCAGAAACTTAAATCCAGACCACGAGGTAACATTTCACACTTACTTGAATTGCTGCTATTGAAAAAAACAAATTAACAAACATGTTTAAAAGCATGTCAAAAGTGTTGGTGAGGATATGGAGAAACTGGAACCCTTAGCACTATATGTGGGAATGTGAAATGGTGTGACAATATGGCAAAAACTTAAGAACTTAAAAATAGATCATATCTTAAGATCCAGCAGTAACACTTCTGAATATTTACGCAAAATAATTGCAGTCAGGGTCTCCAAGAAACAGGTGTGTCATGTTCTTGGCAGTATCATTCACAATAGCCCCCTACACACACACAGGGGGAGGGGGAGGGGGAGGGGGAGGGGAGGGAGAGGGAGAAGGAGAAGGAGAAGGAGAGGGGCAGGCTGTGCCTTTTCATTGCCCCAGTCAGTGAAGACCACGTGTGGCTCCTCCCAATTTATACAAGAGTGAGGCCAATTTTTTCAGCTAAACATCAGACATGAACTCTGCCAATTTTTTTGATGCTAGCAAATCAAAACTATAAAAACTCCCACAAGGTCATCCCAGCTTCACTATGAAAATGGAAAGGTGAGCCCTGCCCTTTGCTTCTCCCCATGGTACAAATGTTTTAGAGGCGATAAGGATGCTCACCTATTTAAGCAGACAAAGCCAGGGAGTCTATGAGCTCTTTCACCCACAGTCATCACAGTTTGCATGTAATCGGGGCTAAGCACCGTTATCACAGCGACCAGGGAACATGGTTAGACGTAGAAAGGGGTGACCCTCCTCCCACTTATGCTGCCAAGAGTCAAGACCTGAACTGAGATGCTGTCAGCATCCAGTGAGATGGACAAAAAGCTCAGGTCAAAGCACAGAATTGTTTTCATTTGCAGAACTGCATAAATTTAACAATATGTTGAGATTAAAATTGTTAAAATGTCTTTAATTTCCTACATATTTACTCACTTTCTCTACACTTCTATTCAAGCACATTGCAAGAAACATCCATTGTTTCTGAGTTGCCTACCACAATATCCTGCCCTGTTTTTTGACTTATTAAAAGAATCTCAGTTTTATTTAGGGCAGCCATACAGTCAGCTAAAAGAAATCATTTCCATGACTCCTTAGCAACTACCTATAGTAACAGGACTAAATTCTGGCCAATCTGTCATAAGCACATACTTCCGGAAAATGTCTTAAGGGAACAGGACAAGCCCTTCCTCAGAACTCCTTCCTCTCTGCAGAGAATCCAGAAGCAATGACTAGCATTCAGAGAGAATGTGGTGATGTGCTCACAATGACCGAGCAGCAGGGAAAGGTAACCACATCCTGATAACCTTAACACTGCCACACTAGCCCTATAGTACGCCCTCCAACCCTCTTTTATACAATATGGAAGAAAACGTCTACCTTTCAGCCATTCACTATTTTGGGAGAGCAAGGTTGTTACACAAAGGTAAATTGAACTCTAACAATTTTGAGGAAACTGAAGACTCACCAATGAGAAGATTCCTTGAAGGTGGAGGTAGTAGCAGAGGTCTAGTTTTTGACTCTTTCAAAAACCCAGCACAAAAATAGAGATACCAAGGAGTGAAGGATATATAGGATCTCACAACTACATTTTCACAATTCGCAGCTTACATCTACAAATATTTCAAAATACCTTTTTGTGTTTAAAAACTATCATTTAAAAAGCAATCAGGGCCTCTCTGGTGGCCACGGGGTTAAGTCTCAGCACTATGAAGCTATCCAGAGTCATTGCAGCATGAGTTGGATCCCCAGCCAGGGAGCTTCCCACATGGCGCAGCAGACCTCTCCTGTCTCACCCACTGCTCCCCTCAGCAGTGTATTTCAGTCGATCTGCCTGTTCTGCTCCCCACTCTGTCTCTGGTGAATCCTCTCACTACCCCCATACCTCTGGCCTATACCCCAGCTCTTGTATGCATAAATAAATCTTTAAAAATAATAAAAAAGCAACCAGATAGCAAAACAAATACTCTGTAAACAACATTTGCAATAAAATGACAAATGTTAAATATGAGAGAAAAAAAATCCACAAATGCTAAAATATAAATGGGTAAGGACAACTCACCAACAGTCATATGACATGCCCAATACTGTCCCCTGTATATCAAAGGGCAACAATGAGGCATCTGACAAAGAAAAAAACAAGAGAACCCAAAAGAATGCACAGGTGTTCACGGGGAAGCCTGGCAGGCAAGTCAAGAATAGCCATGAAAACAGAGGGATGCTGGCCAATCCAGTGCCAGGCAAGTCGAGGAACCCATGGTTGGAACTGAAAGATCTGAAGCAGTCAAGTCCCTGTGAACTCTTAAAACTGATCCCAGCACTCTCATTCTAGGATCAGAGAAACTGCAAGAAATGGAATCAAATTTAGAAACAAAAATACACAGAGATGATCCAAATGAAAATGAGACAAGAAAAGAGAAATCTCATAATGCAAACAATCAGGTTTCTGAACACTCTACAAATATATTGTTTTAACAATAGATGAGAAAGCTCTGTGAAGTTAGAAAAAACTCTAAAATCTCAGGAAGACTAATTTCACAGAGGTTAATACAAAAGTATCAAGGTCAAATCACATGCACAGTGACTATAGGGGAAAAGTAAGGAGCTACATAGCATACCTACAGACAGTGAAAACCACAACACCAGAAAGACACACCTAACAAACTCAACAAATTTTTAGTCTTTTTCAAGAAAAAGGATAAAGAAAAATAAGACAAACAAAAAACAATATAAGCTAGAATTAGGAAAACATAGCAATGAAATGACAGAACCTGGGTGTTTGAGATAAAAATATCAGAAATGGATGTTAAACTAGAAGAAACAAAAAGTAATGCTTTGAGATATGTAGAAAATTAAGTGGGGACTTTAACCTTGAAAAATAAAATTATTCAAAAGAAAGTGAACATTGCAGGTAGGCAAAGTCGACCTATTGTACACATAATAGGAGTCCCTGAAGAAAAGCAAAACAAGAGAACAAAACCAGTATTTAAAAGCTATAATACAGAAAACTTTCCTAAAGTAAGTATTTAACAATTGTTTAGTGACAGATGAAAGCTACACTTTTGGTAATAATCATAGGGGAAGAGGGTCTAGGGTGGGCAAATTGGGTAAGAGGAGCCAATTGCATGGTGGTGGGTGAAAACCAGACTTTTCACAGAGATCATAATAGTGCACACACAGATGTCAAACATTAATGATATGCACCTGAAACCTGCAGAGTTGTAAACCAATGTTACCTCAATACAAGTGTTTTTAAAGAATTTGAAAATAGCTGAGAATACTGTCCCAAAAGGACCAAAGCATCAAGACGCAATTACTGAACTTCACAGAGGAAAAACATTCTTTGGGTTCCTAAGCAAAAACTAGTGATTCATGAGGGAAAGAAAAGGAGATCATCATCAAACTTTTCAAAGCAACCTTATAGCGAAACTAAAGTAAAAAAGAAGAAAATGTAAGTCAAGAAATGTTATATATAGCAAAATGTTTAACTGTACCAAGAAACTATTAACACGCAAAACCTCAGAGCCCTTGCAAAGAATCTGCTAGAATGAATCCCCAAATTCATTTATCTCTGACTCTTTATACTTTTCAAATTATCAAGGAGTCCAAAGACCTTTATTTATGTGGATGATATCCACATAACTTTAAGAAAGTAAAACAATTTTTAATGTTTTATTAGTGAAAAATAACAAATCCACTGAATATTAACGTAACATATTCTAGGGGAAAAATTTATTTTCCCAAACAAAATAATTAGTAGTGAGAAGAGTAGTAGTGTCTGTTTTCCTAAATTCCTTTAATACCTTAATAAGGAACAGCCAGACTCACATCTGCTTATGATTCAATTTATGGTGATATCACAACTCACAAAGCTTCTGAAAACCCCACTGTACAATCATGAGAGAAATGCGGGAAGAGGGTAACATCTAAAAATTATTATGAAAACAGCTTCGACCTCAAGGACCCCTCCCCCCAACTAGGAAATGAACTTCAGAAATACAACATGACTGTCCACATACGGATTAGAGTAGGAGAGACTTCAAATGTGAATGGACTTAAAGATCTAAGCATAAATGAGGGCCAAAACGAAGAGAGATCTTGAAATGCCTATACATTCTGACAATGTAAATATACAACTATGAAAAAATGAGAGCAAACAAAAAAGGGAAATCTTAACTCTTTTTAGTAATTATATTGTTAGAAGTAACACTGTTATCCTGATACCTCTGTGTGGTGTAAAGTGAAGTTGGTAATTACGGGCTAATCTAATACTGTCCACTCGGTGTATGTGTTGCAATATCAGAAGCAATGCTGAACTCATAACACAACTCTTCCCTCTCAAATGCCTCCAGCACCATCTTTTTTTATTTAATTGAGGCAATGTGGGTTATATCATTTTTCGTATTTGGCGAGTAGAGGCTCCTCCCTTTGGGTGTTGTAACAGTAGTGCACCCTCCACCATACCACCTTTAGTCCACCACCTTAGTCCCTGGTGATCCCTCCCCACTTTGTTCCCATGCTTCGTCTTCCGGCTATGGAAGACTCAGTTCTCTAGTTCAGCTTTCAAGGGTTAGTTTTTAAGTTTGACTCTGATTTTTTCTTCTCTATAGGCTATATATCAGTGACACCATCCAATTTTTGTCTTTCTCATTCTGATTTATTTCCTGTAGCATAATCCCCTCTAGTTCCACCCATATTGCTGCCAATGGCATCAATCTACCTTTTTTGATCACTGAGTAGTATTCCATTACCTGGTACCATTTTTCTAAACAAGGTACCTGTCCTTATCCTAAACTGAACCTACCCAAAACTGAAATGATGACCATCTGCCCAGATCACAGACTCCTCCCAGGTCCTCCATTTCTCTTATTTATCTATTGTCCTCCTCCACCATGCAGGGTTAGAAATTATTGGATTTCCTCTGGCTGGTTCCCTCTCCAGGTCAGCAAAGTACTCAATTTGTCTTGACTACCTTCAGGCATCCATTCAAAGTGTATGGACCCTCTTAGTTCAGTATCATCATGTTGATTCAGGAGATGGTTAAATAAACCACTGTATCACCACATGATCAACATCTGAATGCATCTCTCTGCACACTCACGCTTGCTCTCACACACATAGACCATGCCTGGAAATATATACAAGAAACTGATGACACTGACAAGCCTGGGTGAGAGAAGCTGGTTGCCCTTTGTCATTTGTGCCATTTAATTTTCAAATCATTATATACTACAAAGAGCAAAATTATATTGTAATTGCTAATTGCTAAAATTTTCAATTTATTACACATGCAGAATAAGTTATTAGTTGTAGGTAAGCCATTAAACATGAACCAAAAAGAGACAACCAGTTTTTAATGACTGCAGGGGAAAAAAAGCAAAGTACATGAATTCCTCTTCATCCAAACCCAAAGCCAGCCATCAAGGTTCTATGCACCAAGTTTCCGCCTCTGTTTGGAAAGGGATTCGCTCATTCTGGGTAAAAGACGCCCTGCAGAGTACAGGGCTCTGGGGCCTGTGTGTTTACTCATCCTTTAGGGTTCTCTGAGCTCTGCTCAGATCTCTTCAAACCAGAGCATGAACTTGGTTCTGAGGAATTCAGCTGACAAGAACTTCAGTGAAAGGCATCTGCACATCAGTACAGACCTAAGGACACGCCCTGCAGTCCTTAACGACCCTACAAGAAACACAAACGACAGCTCGGACCTCCACTGCAGCCCTGGGCACCAGCTGAACCTCAGAAAGTTTGGCAGAAACAAAAATGACACCACCAAGACGAAGGAAGCAAGATTTTTTTAAAGTGCCCATACAAGAAGTGCCACTTTAAACAAGATTTGGGGGGTTCCAAATCAGCTTGTGCTAGGAACTTCTTGCCACTTTAAACAAGATTTGGGGGGTTACAATTCAGCTGGCGCTAGGAACCTCTTGGGAGATGAGTGGTTTGATTAGAACCTGGAAGAATCTGCTTACGTAGGTAACAAGGAGTGGGCTTGTTACCTAGAGGTCAAGATATATTCTGTGCCTCTGTATAATGCTCAACATCAGAGCCAAAACACAAGAGTCAGCCTCCAGACTATCTCAAATACATATCCCATCCAACAAGGAAAAAGATCTAGGTTCTAAGACAGGTTTAATGCTAATGTTTCATGACCAGATGCAGTGACTAATTCAACCCAGATGCCTGAGAACATCTATTTTTTTCCTTAAAAATTTTCGTGATCCTTGTTTAATATACTATTGTGTTGTTTTAATACCATATACTACTTCTGATCAAGTTAGGAAGCAGAAAAACTAACTACAATCAGTTAAGCATGGAATCAGGACTAACCACACTTTTTTTTTAATATATATTTTTATTGTTATTTATGTCTTTTACATTTTGTATTCCCCTTGGGTAGCCCACCACCAATACACCCGTGATCCATCTCCATGGTCCCTTGTGTTCCTTTCTATTCCATTTTGTGCCCTTTTCCTTCCCTCCCCCCGCTGATTGTCTCTCTCCTATTTGGTTTCCCTATAGTCCTGTTATAAGTGAAACCATTCGATATTTTTCTCTTTCTTTCTGGCTTATTTCACTGAGTATGATCCCCTCTAATTCCATCCATGTCCCTGCAAATTGCATGTGTTTATCTTCTTTGAATGCTGAATAGTATTCCATTGTGTATATGTACCACATCTTCTGGATCCAATCATCTATTTTTGGACATCTGGGTTGCTTCCATACCTTTGCTATTGTGAACAGTGCCACAATGAACATACGGGTGCATGTATCCTTTCGGATTAGTGTTTTTGTGTCCTTTGGGTAAAT